>SJYT01055819.1:7911-47826 GCA_006410635.1 Cephalophus harveyi | reverse complement strand
AAAAAAAAAAAAAAAAAAAAATCCCAATTGACTTAACTGATATGTTTTGGTACTATCCTATCTATTTACATACACGTATTGATTAACACAATGACTGTCCTGTGTTTTTCAATAAAGAATTCTGTGTGCACTTTTTAAAGCAATTGTGTGTTTATTTTTTTAAACTACTGAATATAGAAGACTGAATTTAGGTCTGTTCTAGACTTCTGATTGGAGCAGACATGTGTATATGTAAGGGTGTATTTGTGCATGTGTGTATTGGATGTGTCATATGTCCACTGGAAAAAAAAGATGCCTGGCAGAAACTTGGCTCTTCACCCCTCCACAGTAGGATGCTAGTCTGGCTGTTTGTGTAGACACAGCTGTGAGAGGGACCAGGTCTGCTGCTGTTAGGGAGTTCAAAACAACAAGACACGTTGTTTAATTTTTCTGTAGCCCAGTTTTCCCATCTAAGAAATTCTTGCCACAGAGAAATAATTAGCATCAGTGAGCATGATGATAAACCTAGAAATAAATTCATCATTTAAAGCCAGGAGCTTATTATTAATTGGGTGCTCACACAGTGTCAGTTCACTCAACACATGTCCCTCTCCCTCTCAAACAGTCAGAAAATGCATGGAGGGTGATGACCTTTAGAACTAAATTAGCAGGTGAAGTACTCCATTATTGATTCTTCCATAAACTGCCAATTATTTGGAATAACTGGAGACAGTGAGGTGTCCTCTGTCTACTGCCAATTAGGGAAGACCCTTAACCAGATGTGTATAAGAGACAGTATATATACATATATATATATATATATATATATATATATACACAATGGAATATTACTCAGCCGTAAAAAAAAAAGAATGAAATAATGCCATTTGCAGCAACATGTATGAACCTAAAGATTATCACAGTAAGTGAAGTAAGTTAGAGAAAGATAAATACTATACACTATCACTTATATGCTGAATCTATAAAAATTATACAAATGAGCTTATTTAAAAAAACAGAAACAGACTCACAGACACAGAAAACAAGCTTATGGTTTCCAAACAGGAAAGTGGAGGGAGGATAAATTAGGAGTTTGAGATTAACAGATAGAAACTACTATACATAAAATAGGTAAATAATAGGACCTATTGTATAGCACAGGGAACTATACTTAATATTTTATAATAACCTATAATGGAAAAGAAGCTGAGATAAAATACATATACATGAAACTGAATCACTATGCTGTATACCTGAAACTAACAGGAAGATGATGTAAATAAACAATACTCCAATTAAAACAAAAAAGCCCAGCTCTCACCTTGATATTACAGAAACTGAGAAAGTATACATTTCAACTTTCAAGTCCATGATTGAGAAATTTATTTCTTTGTGATAAGCTGGATTTTGGTTTGATATCATCTCAAGAGATTCTGGTTCTTCCTATGTAAGTGTTTTACAAGGAGTGAGGATGGGTTTTTGAGTAGAAAGAGACACACCTTGATCGGAGAATACCACTTCCGGGGAGAGGAGGGTCGGCGCATGTTGTTGTTGAGATTTCGGGGTTCCGGGAATTCGTACTCCTGCTCCGGCATCTTGACTCTTGCATTCTTTGCTTTCTCCAACTTAGCACCTTCTTCTGTGGAGCCCTTTTCTCCCCAACGAACCTAAAATAAATAACATACAAAAAACCCCACAAAATGACAAAATAAAATATGATGCCCCTGGAGAACAGGGATCACAAATGACTACGATGCGCTACCTGGTCCTCATTTCTTTTGGGTCATGAGGACCAGAGAACAGGGGTGGAGTAGAGAAAGGGAAAGGGGAAGGGCTGGAGGAGCAGCTAAAGCAAGCAAGGGGCATGGGCATTTGGGGGAGAGACCATCCAGGCCGTGGGAACAGCACACGCAAAGGCGTTGTGGGCCCAGTAGGAACTCTGGATTGCATTCCAGTGATAGAAGAAACCACTGGGGTGGGAGTAGGGGGCCTTGAGCTAATGCGTGAACTGCTCTGACTCACAGGGGACAAGACACCGGGGTGCAGAGGTAAAAGGCTATATTTGCCATCTCTCCATTGATGCCTCACGAGTCACATCCCAATTAGACCTTAAGTGTGAGTTTTCACCATTTTGCTTTGGTTTTCTGTCACTGAGTAGTCAGCACGTAGACATGAGTAAGTGAAGCTGTCCTTACCTCCATCCTTTTAATGCCTCCAACACCTCGGCCACCATAATAAGAAGCGTCTACTGTAGGCCACTTTTTCTTAGGCAGACCATCATCATCTTCTTCCTGCAGAGAGATTGTGACACGTGAAGGAAGCAAAGTGCCATTGTGTCCACTATGGCAAAGTGGATGGGAGCAGACTGCCTGGGTTAAATCCCAGTGCCACCGTTTACTGGGTCTTGAGCAAATCGCTTAACCTGTCCAAGTTTAGGTGAGGTGAGGTGAAGTCGCTCAGTCGTGTCCGACTCTTTGCGACCCTGTGGACTGTAACCTACTAGGCTTCTCCGTTTGGAAAACACTCTGATGCTGGGAGGGATTGGGGGCAGGAGGAGAAGAGGATGACAGAGGATGAGATGGCTGGATGGCATCACCGACTTGATGGACATGAGTCTGAGTCAACTCCAGGAGTTGGTGATGGACAGGGAGTCCTGGCATGCTGCGATTCATGGAGTCGCAAACAGTCGGACACGACTGAGCAACTGAACTGACTGACTAACTGAGTCACTGTAACAATGTATCTTGCCAGAGGACAAGTCTCTCCTCAACAAGAGTCTTCTGACTAATCCATAGGTGAAGTCGCTCAGTCGTGTCCGACTCTTTGCGACCCTGTGGACTGTAACCTACTAGGCTTCTCCGTCCGTGGGATTCTCCAGGCAAGAATACTGGAGTGGATTGCCATTTCCTTCTCCAGGGGATCTTCCTGACCCAGGGATCGAACCCGGGTCTCCCGCATTGGAGGCAGACGCTTTAACCTCTGACTAATCCTGTCATCTTAAAATATGTATTATGGGAGTGGGTCTGGTAAGATCTTTCTATTGTTCATTGTAATTTTGTTAATTTAAGATGTATGTTGTTGGAGTGGGTCTGAAAAAAGTATATAATGCCTTGATAAGACTAGCTAGGGGGGCACTCTCTGTCCCCCATCTGATTTCCATGTCAGAAGCTTTCTTTGTTACTTTTGTTACTTTAATAAAACTCTGCTACAAAAAAGCTCTTGAGGGATCAAGCCTGGTCCCTGTTCCTGAAGCTAAATCTTCTTCAGAGATCATGAATCCAACATTGTTCACCTTAAGCTATCAACATCCTTGTGAGTTTCTCTCCAGGAACACTTAAAGCATAAATGGCTCACAAGACCTCATCTCAGGGTGTGCTTCTGGGGAACCTAAACTAAGAAGAGAACCATTATCCCATGATTGTAAGAATTTTTGGTATGACTAATGGTCAGGTGCCCTGTGCTCCACTGGCCAAGGGCCCTCATGACCCAAAGCACAGATCAGATCCTCCTGCCTGGAAATCTGCATCTTGATCAGATGACTCAGAACAAGCTGGGAATCTAATGACATTAGCCACTTATTCTTACTTCCAGATCTCCAGACCGCACCGATTCCTGTCCTTTCATGGGCTCCATTTTCCCTAGCTTTCTTCATTTTTGTGACCTGGCTTATATTCTTAGAATAAATTATTTTTTTGTATTACACTACCAAGAGTTGCTTGTGCTTAAATAACCTGCACAGTCACAGAAATCAAATAAAATAACAAAGAACTGCTGTGTCAGTTGTAAGTACTCTTCTGAAGTCATCTATTATTATTACATAGGCAGGCCATCTTATTGCTATTCTATTGTTTGCTGTATTGCTTATTTGACATAACCAAAACAAACAAAAACATTCTGTATTTGAATTCCCCTGCTTTTACTTGTGCATTTCACATTTGCAGTAGTTGACAACAGAACTTTCTATAACTACCAAAGACAAAGCACACACTCACTCTGCATTTTTACTGATTGATGACAGTATTAGCATTTTCTGGAAACAGAACACGGTAGTTTCAGACACCTGTTCTTTCTATTTGTCAGTTTATCAATGTTTGGCATAGTATCCAGAAGCATATTGGTTCTTAGAGCAGAGATGACTGATATAATTTGATAAATATATATCAGAAATCACAATTAGATATTTTCTAAATATTTCCACTGTTTCCAAAACCCAGATCAACCTCTGGCTTTGGAAACAACTATAATTTACAGTAGGCATCTGTCAATAAAAATATGAATAATAATGCCTTTTTTGTTTTATAAGTGCTTGGTAGTTCATCATCTAATTTTTAGGTTGATACTCAAGACATCTTTGTCAGATTAGCTTCAGTTGTGATAATAAAACTAGAGTTTCTCAGATGAGAAAAATAGAGCTTAGAAAACATCATTTTTAAATGTTCTACAGTTATTAAGTGACACTATATTTTCCTCTTTTCAGTCCTTGGACTGAAACTACCGTCTCTTTGTGTTATCTATTTCTGCATAATAAACAACTCCAAAACTTAGGCTTCCCAGGTGGCGCCCCAGGAAAGAATCTGCCTGCCCATGTAGGAAATGCAAGAGATGTGAGTTCAATCACTGGACTGGGAATATTCCCTGGAGTAGGAAATGGCAACCACTCCTGTATTCTTGCTTGGAGAATTCAATGAACAGAGGAGCCTGTCTGACTACAATTCAGGGGGTTTCAAAGATTTGGACATAATTGAGCAACTAAGCACACACACACACACAAAAACCTAGTGCTTAATACTAAAATTATTAGTATCTCTCATGGTTCTGTGAGTTCACTGGATTTATAAAGTGTTCCTCAGTTGAAAACTTTCATGTGGTTGCAGTCAGATGGTGGGTTTAAGGTTCTGTCTTAGCTTAGGCTTCTATAACATACCATAGATTGCTTAACAAGTAGACGTTTATTTCTTAGTGTTCTGAAGGTGGGAACATTCAGGATCAAGGTACTGGCATATTTGGACCTTGATGAGAGTTCCCTGTGTGGCTTGTAAATGACCACCTTCTGACTATGTGCTCAGTCTGTCTTTTCTTGCTACATGCATATGAAGAGAGAGAGAGCTCTGTCTTTTCTTCTCGTAAGGGCATTAATCCCATCATGAGGATACAGAAGCGCTAGCTTAATTGCTCAGTCATGTCTGACTCTTTGCTACTCTTTGGACTGTAGCCCATCAGGCTACTCTATCCATGGAATTATCCAAGCAAGAATACTGGAGTGGGTTGCCATTTCCTCCTCCAGGGGATCTTCCAGACATAGGGATGGAACCCACATCTCCTATGTCTCCTGCACTGCAGGTGGTTTCTGCTCTGCTGACCCATCAAGGAAGCCCCTGTCCTGAGGAAAGTGAAAGTGAAGTCGCTCAGTCATGTCCGACTCTTTGCGACCCCATGGACTGTAGCCTACCAGGCTCCTCTGTCCATGGGATTTTCCAGGCAATAGTACTGGAGTGGACTGCCCTTTCCTTCCCCAGGGGAATCTTCCCGACCCAGGGATCAAACCCAGGTCTCCCGCATTGTAGACAGATGCTTTACCGCCTGAGCCACCAAGGAAGTACCTCACTCTTAAACTAATTAATTTAATCAATCACTTTGATTAGTAAAGATCTCACCTCAAAATACTGAAATATTACATTGGAAGTTAGGCATTCTCTATGTGAATTTGGAGAGCTCACAAACATTCAGCCTACAACAGGCTCCATGTCATAATGTTCTAAGGAAGATGAAGTAGAAGTTTCTGATCTTTTAGACTTAAACCTGGTAATTGGCTCGGTGGTACCACCACTATAATTTGAGTGTCAAAATAGCCACTGCATTTGCCCAGATTCAAAAAGTAAAGGTCTAAATGTCACCTCTTAGTGGGAAGAGTGTCAAATGCTCTGTAGCTTTCTTTAATCAGTCACATTACCTTAAACTCCATTACTGGAATTTAAAGTCAGTTAGTGCTTTCACAAGATTATGGAAAAGCTAAACATGACTTGATAAATTTCCCAAAATTGAAACAAAGAATGAAAATAATTCACTTATCTGAAAATCACTTCCTTTTTTTTCCCCTTCTGTAAGTATGTATTGTGTTTTTTGTCCTGACATATCAAGATACCAGTTGATGGCTTTACATTTTGTTTTAGAGTAGGATTTTAGGTTCTGGTCTATAAACTCCGTTGACTTCCAGGCTGATATAGTGAGACCTGTCTTTCTGTATCTGAAGTAGGGGCCAAATCACATTTTCCTAGGATGACATCTAATATTTAAAAATTCAATGGTATCTATTTTCTTCCAAATCAAGCCTCTACCTCTCACTGTTTTGTCATTATTGTCTACATGATTCCAGAAGGTGGACGATAGATTCCACCTCCTCAGTCTCACAGAGCTGAGCTGGAGAATATGATTTCTGACAGAGCCAAGAAAAGCAAAGATGCTATTTTCTGTCTTGTTCTTCTTTGGGGGTTGTTTTATTTTGTTTTGTTTCTGTGAGCAGCTTGCAAAACTTCCATAAGGTAAATATAGGTTTAATGATGAAGACGAGAAAAGATGTAGGTTTCTGTTAGTAAGAATGGAAATTATATTTCTCTCTCTGCTGCTGCTGCTGCTGAATCACTTCAGTCGTGTCCGACTCTGTGTGACCCCATAGACAGCAGCCCAACAGGCTCCCCTGTCCCTGGGATTCTCCAGGCAAGAACACTGGAGTGGGTATTTCTCTCTCTAGTTTTCTATAAATAAATGTGACAAATGGTGAGCTAATGAGTTAATTAGAATTGTGTACTAGTGAAACCAGAGTTACTGTTTAACTCCTTGGTGTTCCTATGGGTTTGAGGGAGACACTATAGTATTAAATACAATGCCTAGTTGAGAATGGAGGCTCTAGCGTCAGACTGCCTAATTCCTGATTGCATTGATTACTAACTTTTCATCTTCAGGCAAGTTATTCAGTCTCTTGGTGTCTCTATTTCCTCTTCTGTGAAATGGGGATATAATAGCTATATAAGAGGGCATATTAGGATTACATAAGATGCTACATGTAAGATGCTCAGAGAAATGCAATGCCTTCCTAAACACTCTGTAAACAATAGCAGGTATTCAAGTTGAAAATTATTCTGCCCCATGGCTTCAGACTTGCTCTAACTTCTTTCATAAATGAATTATTAACTTCCACCAGAAGCTAAACCCTGACTGACTATGAACTGACCCATTATGAAGCCCTGATTGTTTTGAAACACAGCTAGTTGTTATGAAAGACAGCTCATATTAAATGAGGGTAAAGATGGACCAGAGAGGTCATTTTCACATAAGAGGCACAGTTCAGTGAAACCTTTTTAAGACTGAAAGTATAGTGGAAGTAATCCTTCAACCCTTTAATCCCCACCTAGCCACTGACTTCCCTGGTGGCTCAGACGGTAAAGCGTCTGTCTACAATGCGGGAGACCTGGGCTCGATCCCTGGGTCAGGAAGATTCCCTGGAGAAGGAAATGGCAACCCACTCCAATACGCTTGCCTAGAAAATCCCATGGAGAGAGGAGCCTGGTGTCCATGGGGTCGGTCGCAAAGAGTCGGACATGACTGAACGATTTCACTTTCACTTTCAGCCATTGATTTGCTTAAGAAAGACCCAACTCTCTTTGATCACTAGCACAATAGAATGTATCAAAAATTCTATTCTTCACTAAGTGAAATTGTTTTTGAGAATAGAAAGGGTTTAGTGCCTATTATAGATTCAGAATATAATAAAGATTGAATGATCCCTCCATATCAACCAGTTACTTTTGTCTGGTTTTAACTTTCCCTTGATTTTTCTTTTGTTGGGAAATGTCAATATAAATAGGGCTTCCCCGGTGGCTCAGAGGGTAAAACGTCTGCCTGCAATGCAGGAGACCTGGGTTCGATCCCTGGGTCAGGAAGATCCCCTGGAGAAGAAAATGGCAACCCACTCCAGTACTCTTGCCTGGAAAATGCCATGGACAGAGAAGGCTGGTAGACTACAGTCCATGGGGTCGCTAAGAGTCGGACATGACTGAGCGACTTCACTTTCACTTTTCTCTTTCATGCATTGGAGAAGGAAATGGCAACCCACTCCAGTATTCTTGTCTGGAGAATCCCAGGGATGGGGAAGCCTGGTGGGCTGCCGTCTCTGGGGTCGCACAGAGTCGGACACGACTGGAGCGACTTAGCAGCAGCAGCAGCTGCAGCAGAATATAATAAAGATTGAATGATCCCTCCATATCAACCAGTTACTTTTGTCTGGTTTTAACTTTCCCTTGATTTTTCTTTTGTTGGGAAATGTCAATATAAATAGCACCTTTAATCCATTAAGACCCCCATTTTAATTCCAGGTAAAGAGTATTATAGAGACGAAGTGAACCCTATATCCATGAGCTGGTGGTGATTTTTACCTGTCCACTGTCTGGCCTAAGTTCAGTTCAGTTCAGTGGCTCAGTCCAACCTTTCACGACACCATGAAGCACAGCACGCCAGACCCCGGCTGTCCATCACCAACTCCCAGAGTCTACTCAAACTCATCTCCATGGAGTCAGTGATGCCATCCAACCATTTCATCCTCTGTTGTCCCCTTCTTCTCCTGCCTTCAATCTTTCCCAGGATCAGCATCTTTTCAAATGATTCAGATCCACGCATCAGGTGGCCAAAGTACACAATTTTCAGCTTCAACATCAATCCTTCCAATGAATATTCAGGACTGACCTCCTTTAGGATACACTGGTTGGATTTCCCTGCAGTCCAAGGGAATCTCAAGAGTCTTCTCCAACATCACAGTTCAAAAACATCAATTCTTCGGCACTGAGCTTTCTTTATAGTTCAACTCTCACATCCATACATGACCACTGGAAAAACCATAGCCTTGATGAGACAGACACTTGTTGGCAAAGTAATGACTCTGCTTTTTAATATGCTATCTAGGTTGGTCATAAATTTCCTTCCAAGAAATAAGCGTCTTTTATTTCATGGCTGCAATCACCATCTGCAGTGATTTTGGGGCCCCCCAAATTAAGTCAGCCACTGTTTCCACTGTTTCCCCATCTATTTGCCATGAAGTGATGGGACCAGATACCATGATCTTCGTTTTCTGAATGTTGAGTTTTAAGCCAACTTTTTCACTCTCCTCTTTCACTTTCATCAAGAGACTCTTTAGTTCTTCACTTTCTGCTATAAGCGTAGTGTCATCTGCATATCTGAGGTTATTGATATTTCTCCTGGCAATCTTGATTCCAGCTTGTGCTTCATACAGCCCAGCCTTTCTCATGATGTACTCTGCATATAAGTTAAATAAGCAGGGTGACAATATACAGCCTTGATGTACTCCAATTTGGAACCAGTCTGTTCTTCCATGTCCAGTCCTAAATGTTGCTTCCTGACCTGCATATAGATTTCTCAAGAGGCAGGTCAGATGGTCTGGTATTCCCATCTCTCAAAGAATTTTCCACAGTTTATTGTGATCCACACAGTCAAAAGCTGTGACATAGTCAATAAAGCAGAAGCAGATATTTTTCTGAAACTCTCTTGCTTTTTCAGTGATCCAACAGATCTTGGCAATTTGATCTCTGGTTCCTCTGCCTTTTCTAAAACCAGCTTGAACATCTGGAAGTTCATGGTTCACGTATTGCTGAAGCCTGGCTTGGAGAATTTTGAGTATTACTTAACTAGCATGTGAGATGAGTGCAACTGTGTGGTGATTTGAGTATTTTTTGGCATTGCCTTTCTTTGGATTTGGAATGCAAACTGACCTTTTCCATTTCTGTGGCCACTGCTGAGTTTTCCAAATTTGCTGGTATATTGAGTGCAGCACTTTCACAGCATCATCTTTTAGAATTTGAAATATCTGGTCTAAGGATGGTAGCAAATGTTGTTGGGGAGGACCAAAGTTACTTTAATCAAGCATAACTTTAGGTTCTTTTTGGTAAACAATAGTAGACACCAAAAGAGTGTGAGGTAGGGGAAGATAAGCTACTCCTCTGTTCCTTGCTAGCCTATTTAACCGGCAAGTTCTGAAGATTCACTATCTGATTGTTAAAAGGTACTGTCTCAGATGAAAACTTACAAGCATATAGATATCAGTTCAGTTCAGTCCCACAGTCATGTCTGACTCTTTGTGACCCCATGGACTGCTGCACAGCAGGCTTCCCTGTCCGTCACCAATTCCCAGAGCTTGCTCAAACTCAGAGCATCAAGTTGGTGATACCATTCAACCATCTCATCTTCTGTCATCCCCTTCTCCTCCTGCCTTCAATTTTTCTCAGCATCAGGGTTTTTTCTAAGGAGTCAGTTCTTCTCATCAGGTGGTCAAAGAATTGGAGCTTCAACTTCAGCATCAGTCCTTGAAATGAATATTCAGGACTGATTTCCTTTAGGATTGACTGGTTTGATGCAAGGGACTCTCAAGAGTCTTCTCCAACATCACACTTCTAAAGCATCAATTCTTTGGCACACAGCTTTCTTTATAGTCCAATTCTTACATCTGCAAATGACTACTGGAAAAAGCATAGTTTGACTAGACAGACTTTGGAGGCAAGGTAACATCTCTGCTTTTTAATATGCTATCTAGGTTGGTCATAGCTATTCTTCTAAGGAACAAGTGTCTTTCAATTTCATGACTGCATTCACCATCTGCAGTGATTTTGGAGCCCAAGAAAATAAAGTCTATCACTGTTTTCACTGTCTCCCCTATGAAGTGATGGGATCAGATACCATGCTGTTAGTTTTTTGAATATAGAGTTTTAAGCCAGCTTTTTCACTCTCCTCTTTCACTTTCATCAAAAAGCTCTTCAGTTCCTCTTTGCTTCTGCCATAAGGGTGGTGACATTTGCATATCTGAGGTTATTGATATTTTTTCCTGCAATCTTGATCCCAACCTGTGCTTCATCCAGTCTTGTATTTCACATGATGTACTCTGCATATAAGTTAAATAAGCAGGATGACCATATACAGCCTTGTTGTACTCCTTTCCCAATTTGTAACCAGTCCATTGTTCCATGTCCAGTTCTTGACCTGCATACAGATATCTCAGGAGGCAGGTAAGGGGTCTGGTATTCCCATCTCTTTAAGAATTTTCCGTGGTTTGTTTTGATCCACCCACTCAAAGGTGTTGGAGTATTCAATGAAACAGATATAAATGTTTTTCTGGGATTCTTTTTTTTTTTTTTAATGATCCCAGATGTTGGCAATTTGATCTCTGGTTCCTCTACCTTTTCTAAATCCAGCTTGAACATCTGGAAGTTTTTGATTCATGTACTCTAAATCCTAGCTTGGAGAATTTTGAGCATTACTTTGCTAGCATGTGAGATGAGTGAAATTGTGAAGTAGTTTGAACACTCTTTGGCATTGCCCTTCTTTGGGATTCAAATGAAAACTGACCTTTTTCAGTTCTGTGGCCACTGCTGAGTGTTTCAATTTTGCTGGCGTATTGAGTGAAGCACTTTCACAGCATCGTCTTTAAGGGTTTGAAACAGTCAGCTGAAATTCCATCACCTCCACTAGCTTTGTTCATAGTGATGCACTCTAAGACCCACTTGACTTTGCATTCCAGAATGTCTGGCTCTAGGTGAGTAATTACACTATCATGGTTATCTGAATCATTAAGATCTTTTTTGCACAGTTCTTCTGTGCATTCTTACCACCTTTTCTTAATATCTTCTGGTTCTGTTAGATCCATACTGTTTCTGTACTTTACTATACCCATCTTTGCATGAAGCGTTCTCTTGGTATCTGTAATTTTCTTGAAGAGATCTCTAGTCTTTCCCATTCTATTGTTTTCCTTTCTTTCTTTGCACTGATCACTGAGGAAGGCTTTCTTATCTCTCCTTGCTATTCTTTGGAAATCTGCGTTCAAATGGGTATATCTTTCCTTTTCTCCTTTGCCTTTTTCTTCTCTTCTTTTCTTAGCTATTTGTAAGGCTTCCTCAGACAACCATTTTGCGTTTTTGCATTTCTTTTTCTTGGGGGTCATTCGCATCACTGCCTCCTGTACAATGTAACAAACCTCCATCCATAGTTCTTCAGGTACTCTGTCTAGCAGATCTAATCCTTTGAATATATTTGTCACTTCCACCGTATAATTGTAAGAGAACTGATTTAGGTCATACCTGAATGGTCTAGTGGTTTTCCCTGCTTTCTCCAATTTATATCTAAATTGGGCCACAGTCAGCTCCCGGTCTTTTATTTTGGGACTGTATAGAGCTTCTCCATCTTTGGCCACAAAGAATATAATCAGTCTGATTTCAGTATTGACCATCTGGTGATGTCCATGTGTAGAGTCGTCTGTTGTATTGTTGGAAGAGAGTGTTTGCTCTGACAAGTGCATTCTCTTGGCAAAACTCTGCTAGCCTTTGCCCTGCTTTATTTTTGTACACCAAGGCCAAACTGGCCTGTTACTCCAGGTATCTCATGACTTCCTTCTTTTGCATTCTATTTCCCTATAATGAAAAGGAGATCTTTTTTGGTGTTAGTTCTAGAAAATCTTGTAAGTCATCATAGAACAGTTCAATATCGGTTTCTTCAGGCATTAGAGGTTGGGGCATAGACTTGGATTACTGTGATACTGAATATCACAGGCCAAACCACAGGAACGGAACACAGCCTCGTCCATCAGCTGAAAATTGGATTAAAGCATGTAGATACACATGCAGGCAAAAAACAGTTCATATAAATCATCTAAGTTTGATAAGTTTCCAATGCCATGTTTTTTTTTTTTTTTTTTTAAGGATGCACTGCACAGCTTGCAGGATCTTTTCCCCCAACTAGGTATTAAACCCAGTGTCCTGGGAGTTAAAGTACTGAATCTCAACCACTGAACTGCCAGGAAGTATCCCATGGCATGTCCTTTTAAATGGTTTTGCCACATGTTACATGAAAGATTCAATTATGGCTCACACAACAACTGCCCAGACAGGATCTGGTGCCTTAGGGTCAGCATCAAATATTCAGAAAGACTCCTAAACAAATGTCTGGCCAGGCTGGGCAGCAGGGTGAGGCAATCCAGGCATATATAAGGAGTCGCTCACTCTCAGATGCCCACCTGCACTTGACCCCAAAATTATCATCTTCAAAAGTTTTGCAGCTTAGGCTCTTGGCTTGAGTGACTAATCAAGGCCTTCAGCTAGACAGGGAGTCATTTAAAATCAAGTCAAAGAAAACCATTTTTACCTCACGGTCAATATCTACGTTTTCACTATTAAAGCATGTGATACTTGGCATTTTGATTAGTAAAACACTGGTTCTGATTCAGTGCAGAGAGCAGAAGCACTAGAGTAACTGTCCCTGGAGAGTGGTCCCTTTTCATATGATGCCAGCTCACCATCCTTCGGCCATGATGTCTTCATTTGAGTAACCATTGACCAAAAGTTAAAAATTAAGCTATCATATGAATTATGCTACACCTTCTATGCTGAAATATCTTAAAATATAGGCATCATAACAAACGTGACTGTCCCAGGAGATTGAGAGGCATGTGTGGACCTCAAACAGATCTCCAGAAAACAAACAAAAGAAGAGTAAAGATGATGAATGCAGTGTACCTTTCATCTTCTTATAAAATACTTTCTGGCCCCCCGTCTCATACTTGGGTACTTCTTTTTGAGGTATCAGTTCAGTTCAGTCGCTCAGTCATGTCCGACTCTTTGCGACCACAAAACTACAGCACGCCGGGCCTCCCAGTCCATCACCAACTTCTTGAGTCCACCTAAACCCATGTCCATCGAGTCGGTGATGCCATCCAACCATCTCATCCTTCATCATCCCCTTCTCCTCCTGCCCTCAATCTTTCCCAACATCAGGGTCTTTTCAAATGAGTCAGCTCTTTGTATCAGGTGGCCAAAGTATTGGATTTCAGCTTCAACGTTAGTCCTTCCAGTGAACACCCAGGACTGATCTCCTTTAGGATGGATTGGTTGGATCTCCTTGCAGTCCAAGGGACTTTCAAGAGTCTTCTCCAAAACCACAGTTCAAAACCATCAATTCTTTGGCACTCAGCTTTCTTCACAGTCCAACTCTCACATCCGTACATGACCACTGGAAAAACCATAGCCTTGACTAGACAGACCTTTGTTGACAAACTAATGTCTTTGCTTTTTAATATACTTAGATGTGTATAAGAGACAGCCTTTAGGATGGACTGGTTGGAGCTCCTTGCAGTCCAAGGGACTCTCAAGAGTCTTCTCCAACACCACAGTTCAAAAGCATCAATTCTTTGGCACTCAGCTTTCTTCACAGTCCAACTCTCACATCCGTACATGACCACTGGAAAAACCATAGCCTTGACTAGACAGACCTTTGTTGACAAACTAATGTCTTTGCTTTTTAATATACTGTCTAGGTTGGTCATAACTTTCCTTCCAAGGAGTAAGCGTCTTTTAATTTCATGGCTGCAGTCACCATCTGCAGTGATTTTGGAGCTCCTCCAAAATAAAGTCAGCCACTATTTCCACTGTTTCCCCGTCTATTTGCCATGAAGTGATGAGACCAGATGCCATGATCTTCATTTTCTAAATGTTGAGTTTTAAGCCAAGTTTTCCACTCTCCTCTTTCACTTTCATCAAGAGGCTCTTTAGTTCTTCACTTTCTGCCATAAGGATGGTGTCATCTGCATATCTGAGGTTATTGATATTTCTCCTAGCAATCTTGATTCCAGCTTGTGATTCCTCCAGTCCAGTGTTTCTCATGATGTACTCTGCATAGAAGTTAAATAAGCAGGGTGACAATATACAGCCTTGACGTACTCCTTTTCCTATTTGGAACCAGCCTGTTGTTCCATGTCTAGTTCTAACTGTTGCTTCCTGACCTGCATACAGGTTTCTCAAGAGGCAGGTCAGGTGGTCTGGTATTCCTATCTCTTTCAGAATTTTCCACAGTTTATTGTGATCCACACAGTCAAAGGCTTTGGCTTTTGAGGTATAAATGACAATATTCTATCTTGTATTTGAACTCCAAAATTTCCAGTTGTCTACTTTCTCCCATTCTCTCTTCTATATCTCTCTTTCATTTCTTTCCTGTAGTCATAGGGTTAGGAGCCATATTTTCACACCCATTACAGAGTGTGAATGACTAATTTGTGCCTAAAATATGAGAAACCCACATTTACTTAGATGTCATGAGAAGAGTTGACTCATTGGAAAAGACTCTGGTGCTGAGAGGGATTGGGAGCAGGAGGAGAAGGGGATGACAGAGGATGAGATGGCTAGATGGCATCACTGACTCGATGGACATGAGTTTGAGTGAACTCTGGGAGTTGATGATGGACAGGGAGGCCTGGCGTGCTGCGATTTATGGGATCACAAAGAGTCGGACATGACTGAGTGACTGAACTGAACTGAACCGAACTAATGGCTACCAGAACCCACTTTTTGCCTTTAATTGCAATTTTTCTCCCAAGGAAGCAAATACACATAAGAACTCACTAATTTGTCAAGTAGTCTGATGATGTTATTTGTAAGTAATTTCCTGTCAATCAGATAGATTATATTTTTTGCTGCTAAAGATTGAGAAGCTCTATATAGCCAGCAAGCACAAGACTGGGAGCTGACTGTGGGTCAGATCATGAGTTCCTTATTGTAAAAGTCAGCCTTAAATTGAAGAAAGTAGGGAAAACCACTAGATCATTCAGGTATGACCTAAATCAAACCCGTTATGATTATACAATGGAAGTGACAAATAGATTCAAGGGATTAGATCTGATAACAAGATTACCTGAGGAACTATGGATGGATACGATGTGGTGAACAAAACCATGCCCAAGAAAAAGAAATCCAAAAAGGCAAATGGTTGTCTTAGGAGTCCTTACAAATAGCTGAGAAAAGAAGAGACACAAAATGCAAAGGAGAAAGGGAAAGATATACCCATCTGAATGCAGAGTTCCAAATATATCAAGGAGAGAAAAGAAAGCTTTCTTCAATGAAAAATGCAAAGAAATAGAAGAAAACAATAGAATGGGAAAGACTAGAGATTTCTTCAAGAAAATTAGACACCAAGGGAACATTTCATGTAAATATGGGCACAACAAAGGACAGAAATAGTAAGGACCTAATGGAAGTAGAAGAGATTAAGAACAGATGGTAAGAATACACGTAAGAATTGTACAAAAAAGATCTTCATGACCCAGATAACCACAGTGGCATGATTACTCACCTAGAGCTGGATATCCTGGAGTGTTAAGTCAAGTGGGCCTTAGGAAAAATTGCTACAAAAAAACTAGTGGACATGATGGACTACCAGCTGAGCTATTCCAAATCCTAAAAGATGACGCTGTGAAAGTGCTGTACTCAATATGCCAGCAAATTTGGAAAACTCAGCAGTGGCCACAGGACTGGAAAAGTCAGTTTTCCTTCCAGTCCCAAAGAAGGGCAGTTTCAAAGAATGTTCAAACTATTGCACAATTGCACTCATCTCACAAGCTAGCAAGTAATGCTCAAAATCCTTCAAGCTAGGCTTCAACAGTACATGAACCTAAGACTTCCATATGTACAAGCTGGATTCATAAAAGGCAGAAAAGCTGGAAATCAAATTCCTACATTCACTGGATCATAGAAAAATCAAGAGAATTCTAAAGAAGTCTATTTCTGCTTCACTGACTATGCCAATGCTTCTGACTGTGTGGATCACAACAAACTGTAGAAAATATTTTAAGAAATGGGAATACCAGGTCACCTTATTTATCTCCTGAGAAACCTGTATGCAGGATAAGAGGCAACAGTTAGAACTGGATGTGGAACAATGGGCTAGTTCAAAACTGGGAAATGAGGATATCAAAGCTGTGTATTGTCACCCTGCTTATTTAACCTATATGCAGTTTATGTTATGCAAAAACTAAAGAGCCTCTTGATGAAGGTGAGAAAGGAGAGTGAAAAAGCTGACTTGAAATTCAACATTCAAAAAACTAAATAATGGCATCCAGTCCCATCACTTCATGGCAAAGAGGTGGGGAATAGATGAAATCAATGAAAGATTTTATTTTCTTGGACTCCAAATTCACTGTGACAGTGACTGCAGTCATGAAATTAAAAGATGCTAGTTCCTTGGAAGAAAAGCTATGCCAAAGCTAGACAGTGTATTAAAAAGCAGAGACATTACTTTGCCCACAAAGTTCTGTATAGTCAAAGTTATGTTTTTTCTAGTAGTCATGTATGTATGTGAGAGTTGGACCATGAAGAAAGCTGGGCACCAAAGAAATCATGATTTGGAATTGTGCTGGAGAAGACTTTTGAGAGTCCCTTGGACTGCAAGGAGATCCAACCAGCCAATCCTAAAGGAAATCAATCCTGAATAATCATTGGAAGGACTAACAGTGAAAGTTAAGCTCTAATACTTTGATCACTTGATACAAAGAGTCATCTCATTGCGAAAGACTCTGACACTGGGCAAGATTGAGGGCAGGAAGAGAAGGGCGCAACAGAGGATGAGATGTTTAGATGGCATTATCAACTCAATGGACATGAATTGGAGCAAATTCTGGATAGTAAAGGACAAGGAAGCCTGGCATGCTGCATTTCACTGGGTCACTAAATGTCAGACCCGACTGAGTGAGTCAACAGCAATGCAGTGACTTGGACACTAGAGAAGATCTGGTCCATGTATCATTTGCATTCATTTTTATTTCCTTATATACTTTTTCAAAGAGAAATCTCTACCTGTGCTTTCACATGGTTCCTACTGCCATGGCAGCCAAGATCTTGTAAACCAAGAAAGAGTGGGACAGACAAGACAGAGAGCAGAGAAAGAGAGAGAAGAGGGAGAAAAGAGGACGAGAACTGATCAATAACAGGACTGAGGAGGAAATCCACAGGACCCTAGAGCAATACTTGATTGAGATAATCGGGGCTTTTCACAGGTAGAGCTCACCTGTGGGAGTGGTGGATTGGTTCAGTCTCTCACCTAATCTTAAAAAGAAACAAGGAGACAAGATAAACCATTGAAACAGTAATTAGTAATTAGTGTCCTACAGAAGATCAGCTCTCATCTTTCTTGACTGGTGCCCTTTTAAAACATGATTTAATTAAAGTTTGGAATGGCTATTCACCTTTATAAATCATTTCCACTGCCCGACTAATCAGTGGTTGTGATGGCAGTCAGGGGTAACTAGGGTTACATTGAACTCCTTAGGCTGAAAACTGAATGTTATTTATTGAAGCACTGGAAGGACATTTTCTAAGCTGAGAGCTATATTTCATTCTGCAGTCATTGAGAGCTGAGGGTTCTAGCTGATGCTTTAACTAGCTGGTTTTCTTTCAAAGGCCAGCTGGAAGAGAAGTCCATGTACTACGGTGAAGATTGAATGGCTTGAATCATCACCTAGGTGATCAATTGTAATGTCCTTGAGGGACAAAAAGATGAATCTTTCTTTGAAATTTCCCTATTAACTTTTCTCAGTGTATCTTTATAAGCAAGGGTGCGGTAAGTGCAGGCACCCCATTTCCCAGGATAGGTCACTGAGGCCCAGATGGAAAGGAATGTTTTCAGAATTACACAGCAAAGGAATGATGGAAACAAGAAGGGAAAACAACATCCTGAATTTTGGATGAATTGATGGTTAGAGTTAACAAACTGAGCTTTTATTCCCTAAGCAACTCTGGCTTCTGTGCAAGAATTTAACAAAAACCTATTGGCTCCCGTAATCCTTCCCTTTGTTCTGTTGAAGCATTTCTGAGTGGGGACAATACTGTTGGCCTGGTCAGTATCACATTGGGTTGAACACTGCCTTCTCTTTGAAATTCTCTAGTTTAATAACCTTTGTTTTTTCTCACAAAGAAACGTGGTGGAATATTCAGGCCCACAATATTGCCTGCTTTCTGCAACAACCCAAATGTCACTATTTATCTACATGAGCACTTTGTTGCCTTTCTTTCCCTCTCCACTTCAACTTTTTCTTTTCTTTTCTTTTTTTAATTCTCCAGCGCTTTCTCCTAGGCTATTTGGCAGCCTTCCTTCACTCATCAAAATCTGGTGGTTCTTTTTTGAGTGAGCTGTCAAGCTGACCTCCTTTTTGAGATGTCAATTTGCATTCATGAGGCCACCAATGACATCAATGGTTTTGCAGTATTGAGCCACATTTGGGGTTTTACCTAGAAGATGTGCAGAATATAAATGTTTTCATGAGGTGTGTGGGCCAATTTCTCATTCAGGAGGTGAGATGTTGCAGATGAAAAAATTTAGAAATGTAAATTTGCTGCTTAGTTTCCTTGAGCATTTTTCATTCATTTATTTAATGTGACTACATTAAAGCAATATGTGAAAAAGTTTTGGTAACAGGGAAGCCTGGCAAGCTACAGTCCATGGGGCCACAAAGAGTCCTTCATGACTTAGTCACCAAACAACGACAAATATTGCTATGGCTTCTCCTCCAGGAGCCCACTCTCCAACTAGGAGAGAAAGCAATATAAGGCAAATATATTATGAATCAAATAAGTAATATAGACCAAAAGGATTCTGTACAGGAATTCAAAGGCAAAAAGAATGGAAAAGTTGGTGAAGACATTGTAGAGGAAATTGCCATTGATTGAAGGTCAAAATAAAAAGATAGAATGAACATAGAACATTGGATCTAAACTAAAAATACATATACCAAATAACACTATTTTTCAAGGACACATGGGTCAATCACTTATAAAAAACACCAAACAAGTTATGTAAGATAGATGCCTTCATGTGGGGAGGAAAATTAGTGGGAATGAGGGGTAGATAGAAAACAAAAGAAGAGGAAGTCTTGGCTCAAACTGGTGATTATAATGTTCTATGAAATGTAAATAGCTCAGTTTTCTGATTCACTTTCAGTTTCATTAGGAATAAGAAAGGGAAAATGGGAGAATAAATAAAACCAGCAAATTCTAAACAAAAGCATACAGAGTGTTATGGGAACCTTCAAAGTGCCAGTAGTCTTAGACTCTTGTAAGTGTCCTCATAGGGAATATAAATTGATACAACCACTGTGGAGAACATTATGGAGATTTCTTTAAAAAAATATATAACTACCATATGACCCAGCAATCCCACTACTGGGCATACACCCAGAGAAAACCATAATTCAAAAAGATACATGTACCCCAATCCTCATTTCAGTTTACAATAGCTAGGTCATGGAAGCAGCCTAGATGTCTATTAACAGATGAATGGATAAGATAAGATATTGGATAAGATATTTGGGTACATATATACAATGGAACATTACTCAGCCATAAAAAGGAATGAATTTGAGTCACTTCTAGTTAGGTGGATGAATGTAGAGCTTGTTCTGCAGAGTGAAGTAAAATCAGAAAGAGAAAAACAAATATCACATGCAGGGCAGGAATAGGGATACAGATGTAGAGAACAGACTTGTGGAAACAACTAGGGAAGAAGTGAGGGGATGAATTTAGAGAGTAGCATTGAAGCATATGCATTACCATATGTAAAATAGACAGCTAATGGGAAGTTGTTGTACAACACAAGGGCTCAAGCCAGTGCTCTGTGACAATCTCAAAGGGTGGGATGGGGTGGAGGGAGAGGAGTGAGGTTCAAGAAGATGGTCACATATGTATACTTATGGCTGATTCTCATTGTTGTATGGAAGGAACTAGCACAATATTGTAAGGCAATTATCCCCCAATTAAAAATTAAGAAAATAAAATAAATTGTCCACATGAAAGAACTCATCATTTCGTTGAGTGACTATGTTCTGAGTGTAATTAAGTTCCTCAAAGACAATGTGGAAGAAAAAATTATTAAAGAAACCAAGAATATTTTTCCTAAAGACATGAAAAGGGAAACATCTAGCTTGAATAGGGGCTTTCAAAGCTCTGAGTCTGATGGGGAAAGAGTTGCCTTCTCAAGGTTTCTGTCATGTCTGTCTTCGGAGATCCCATAAATCTCATGCTCTCTAGGCTAATCAAAACTTTCTTAAGAAACAATCTTATTAGAAGGTAAAGAACACATCTACTTTCACGAGGCAAAGAAATATTAAGTTTTACTGATGCCTTGTATACCAGAATGAGGCAGATGTTGAAAGCAAATCCCACTGCTTGAGAAAATGCATGAGTAATGCATAGCAACATATATGAGACTGTTTTTAGAGCCCTTACTAAAGATAACTTCTGATTAAAAGAGAGACAATTCTCCAGAGAAATAGAAGCAATAGGATATGTGTATAATACATATGTGGGTTCATGCGTGTGTATATTATAAGGAATTGGCTCATTCAATTCTGAAGACTGATTAACCCCCAGATCTGCAGCTGGAAAGTTGGAGACTCAGCTGATGGTATTCTTCCAGTCCACGTCTTAAGGACTAAGATTCAGGAGAGTCAATTCAGTCCAAATGCCATTAGGCTTGAAACCCAGGAAAAGCCTGTTTGCTTCAGACAAAAACCAATGTCCCAGCTCAAAGCAGTCCGGCAGGAGGAGCTCCTCCTTATTCCTAGGAGAGTCAGCCTTTTGTTTCTATTTAGGTCTTCAACTGATTGGATGAGACCCATCCACATGAGGGAGAGCAATTTACTTTACTCAGTTTGCTGATTCAAATATTAATTTCACACAGAAATATCTCCATAGACTCATTCAGAATAATGTTTGGCTAAATGTCTGAGTATCACATGGTCCAGGAAAGTTGGCACAAAAAACAAACCATGACAAACCCATTCCTTGTCAATCTCCATAAACATCTCCCTAAATCATATTTATGGCTTCTCCTGTGGCTGAGGGTAAAGAATCTGCCTGCAATGCAGGAGCCACAGGAGTGTGGTTCAATCCCTAGGTAGGGAAGATTCCCTGGAGGAGGGCATGGCAACTCATTCTAGTATTCTTGCCTGGAGAATCCCATGGACAGAATCCCATGGACTCATGGGTCCACAGGGTCACAAAAAGTGGGACACAACTGTGGCAATTTAGCACACACACAAACCATAATTAATCACTGAATAAAGGCAATAGCAAGTTCATCACAAAAGGGAGAAAAGGGTATAAAGAAATAGGGAACCAAAAGATGAAGAAAATACATAGGGAAAGGTATTTGAAGCTATAATAAAAAAGAAGTTATGTAGCACCAGAAATAATAGATCAGTTATTCTGCTGAATACAGGCAAATTTGTTTGGAGACCACTAGACCCCAAAGAAGGAACATCTCTGGAAACCTGTGGCTTTTGCTCTATGTCATCTTGATCTTAGAAACCAATAGACTTGGAAACTAACAGACCTGAGATTCAAACTCACTTTCAACTGTTATCAGCAATGTGTCCCGAGATATATCCATAAATTATGGTCTTTGGTACAGAACGATGGTCTCAGTTGTAAAATGAGGATAATAATATACTCCTGTCACAGCTGTTTACAGAAATGAATGAAATCATTTATGGAAAGTAATGACTTATTCAGCTTGGACTGCCATAACAAAATACTGTAGACTACATGGCGTAAACAACAGAAATTTATTTCTCACAGCTTTGGAGGCTGAGAAGTCCAAGATCAAGATGCTGGCTCTCTTTGTGGCTGGCAGATGGTTGCCTTCTCATTGTATCTTCACAAGGCATAGAGACAGGGGAAAATAAAGAGGAAAGGAGAATGAGAGAGAGAGAGAGATGCTGGCTCTCTGGTGTCTCCTTTTAAAAGGATACTAGTACTCTTGTCAAGGTCTCACCCTTATGAGTTCATTAATCGTAACTACCTTGTAGGTCCTAGCTTTGAATACAAATTTAGGGAAGGCACAATTCAATCTATAGCAAGTACTTAGCACAGCTCTGAAAAGAGAGCAAATATTCAAAGCTAGTTCTCTGCTCCTTAGGGTATCAACTCCCTATGCTGGCCTTTCTTTCTTTCTTTCTTTCTTTCTTTCTTTCTCTCTCTCTTTCTTTCTTTCTCTCTTTCTCTCTCCCTCTCTTTCTTTCTTTCTCTCTTTCTCTCTCTCTCTCTCTCTTTCTTTCTTTCTTTCTCTCTTTCTCTCTTTCTTTCTCTCTTTCTCTCTTTCTCTCTCTCTCTCTTTCTCTCTTTCTCTCTTTCTCTCTTTCCCTCTTTCTTTCTTTCTTTTTCTTTCTTTCTTTCCATAGTACTAAACCAGGAGGGCTTCCCTGGTGGCTCCGAGGTTAAAGCATCTGCCTGCAATGTGGGAGACCTGGGTTTGATCCCTTGGTTGGGAAGATCCCCTGGAGAAGGAAATGGCAACCCACTCCAGTATTCTTGCCTGGAGAATCCCATGGATGGAAGAGCCTGGTGGTCTACAGTCCATGGGGTGGCAAAGAGTCAGACACAATTGAGTGACTTCACTTACTCACTCACTCAAACCAGGAACAGGATACCAAATAGAGACTTCAAATTAGACAGGTAACTGACAAGACTTATTAAATAGACTACTGGAACGATTAAACTTGGTAATGCATTTAAAATTTGGATAAAATTTCACTTAATATTTACACATTTTTTTACAACCTGGAATTTTTTTCAACAACATATGAATAATTTTCTATTTCACTAAATGTAAGACAACAACTTTAGTTGGTGAATATCATTTTAATCCAAATTCAGGATTATTCTATATTTATTCTCCTCTTCAATGGTATGTGACTTATCTATTTGTTTTTGTATACGATGCCATGATGGACATCCTCATATCTTTGCACTTGAATAGCTAGCTTTCTCACATTCATCTTCAAGTTTGAAGCAAAATACTAAACAGCCATTCAGAAAATTCATTGTACTCAATATTTTGATCATTCTCGACTTATTTTGTTTCATATTCTTTGCTGTTCAATTATTCAACTCTCAGGGTCATTGCTTCCTTCTTGAGGCAGAGCCCACATTTGTTCTGCTATTTGTTGTTTTAGTCACTCAGCTGTGCCTGACTCTTTGCAACCCCATAGAATGTCACCCACCAGGGTCCTCTATCCATGGGCTTTTTCAGGCAAGAATACTGGAATGGGTTGCCATTTCCTCCTCCAGAGGAACTTTCCAATCCAGGGATCGAACCTATGTCTGCTGTGTCTCCTGCATTGCAGGCAGATTCTTTTCCACTGAGCCACCAGAGAAACCCTACATTTATTCTATCCCCCAGGATTTACTTCTGCAGATAACCTTGGCACTTAATTTGTTGAGAAGAAATGCTGTTGTATTCTGCAAAGCCACTTATTCAGCTTGTAAGCTTTCCTCTTTTTTAAAATTAAACACCCTGAATTGGGAGAATCTGGTTGCTGCACTAGATTTCCTGTGCTAATAAAATTCAAATTAAATGCCAGCTCTAGGCCAGAAGTAAAAGGCAATGGACATGAGAAATGATGCCAATTCTTTCTCCCAATCAATGGAAAATGTGCTTTTCTCCACTTGGCTGGCTTTCTTGTTTTTTGGTTCTAGCCTCCCCCAACATAGCTTTTCTTTTATAACTGTACCTATTTTTCTCTTCAGGCACATGTGTTGCACAAAGTAACTCCTTACAAAGCACATTAACTAGAAAATGCTTATGTGTGTAGCTGGTTGATAGCTGAGGATGGAGATTAAACTACAAATAATGGCATTAGAGAATATTAAGGGAAGTTATCCCCATCCCCATTTCTCTGTGTATCTAAATTCTGCCAATTCCTTATGATATCCTACCAGGGCTCTCTTTCCTCCTCCACTAAATGCCTAAGAGGCCACCTGGATTGCTATAGTACTGAGTCTTTAAATATACACTCTTTGCCAAATATTTCTAGAATTTCCCCAACAAACTAGTGAGTTTCCAAAGGAAGGAGTTTTGTCTTCCCTCTTTTTTGCCTTGCTTCATAGTATATTCAAAAATAATTAATAGTAGAACTTCTGTAAACACTTATTAATAGGTTCCTGGAAAAAATGGGCAAGCAAAAAGGAAAGTGTTGACCTAATTTCCTTAAATTCTATTCCCAGATTATGTAATATCTAACAGTGGATTCAAGATATAAACACATACAACTTGAGAGAACATTCTCCACAACAGGGACAAGTAATCATATTGTCTGTTTCTAGTTGCAGAATGGAGACACTGAAATATCTGACTCACTGAATCACAGTGTTCTTTCCTCTGACCTCTTTTCATTTATACAGCACTATTACCTTTTCAAACTTTCAAGCATTTCCATCAACATATTTTATGAGCCAAGAAAGAACTGAAGACTTTAAAAGTCATGAAAGAGATTTTCTGCTGGGATAGTAGAGGTTCAATATAAGCTGGTTTTTTTGCGTATTAAGTATGCTTGCTCCTTCTCACTTACAGTCTTCATTTTTCCATATATTAACTCAATATCCTTATTATGCACCTGAGTACCTCCTATGTGCCAGGCACTGTCCTAGGTACCAAGTATACTGCAGTAAGACAGACAAGAACCTTTGCTCATGGAGTTCACTGCATCTGATAGTTGAATGATAAATAAGAACCATATCTAAAAAAGAGGAACTTCCTCCCCAGTTTCCAACCCCCACAGAAAAATGTAATGCTCTTTGTAGTACTTTTTTCAGAGGATCATTCCAAAACCACAGAACCAAACAGTTCTGTGCTTCTGGAAGCTTGCAAAGGCATTAACCCCTTAAGCCCTAAACTGGTACTAACAATGTCTCCCAATTAGACCCTGCAAGACTCTGCCTTCTGTTCTGCCTTCTCAGTCGGTGTTTGCTCACACTTCCTCTCCCAAAGGCATAAGTAGGTATTTTACATACTTGCTCAGCATTGTGGCTTCCAAATCAATTTTTAAATCACCCTTTGAACATCTACTTTGCTGTGTACCATTCAACCATTTTCTTTTCTTCCTTCATTTCTCATTGGCATTGGTCTCTGCTCCTTTTCCACTCTCACTTGGGCATCTAGTGCATGGAAATCTCCTCTACGCATGGTCCTGCCTTAGTCATGAATGTGTTTAGTATTTTGATAGCAACCTGTCAATTTCATCCCAATTCCATCTTAAAAATACTTTGAGGGACCTTGGTCACCTGTCTACTGCAACCACCCAATTCCACTAATGTTTTGGATCTAGTCATTGCCTAGAGACATTTCATTTCCAAAATCTTGACCCTACTACCTCACCTTCTGACAACAATCTCCTTTCTCTGCCCGTTCATTTGTGTATGCACAGAATTCTGAAGGAAATTCCTGAAAGACTAATTCTATGGTCCTATCAGATTCATAGCCTCCAAATTACTTCAATACTGTACCTGGCATTACTTTCTCCTATTCTCAGCTAAACCTTATGGTTCATTTCATTATTTCCTTTCCTTTACCCTTAAAGCTCTATACCACCTACCCTGCAACCAAAACTTTAATACAGTCATTTACTTTTTCCACACCTATTGCCACACTGCTCTTGAAACTCATCTAACATGAAGATCAAAGATAATAAACATCCATCCTATTCCAAAATCTATCTGCTGCTGCTGCTGCTGCTGCTAAGTCGCTTCAATCGTGTCCGACTCTGTGTGACCCCAGAGACAGCAGCCCACCAGGCTCCCCTGTCCCTGGGATTCTCCAGGCAAGAACACTGGAGTGCGTTGCCATTTCCTTCTCCAATGCATGAAAGTGAAAAGTGAAAGTGAAGTTGCTCAGTCGTGTCTGACTCTTAGCCACCCCATGGACTGCAGCCTACCAGGCTCCTCTGTCCATGGGATTTTTCCAGGCAAGAATACTAGAGTGTGGTGCCATTGTCTTCTCCAAAATCTATCTGTCTATCTATATATCATCAATCTTTTATTATTCATTGATTTACACTAAACCATTTTTCAGACTTCCACTCTTTTTCTTTCTTTTTCTTGTAGTCAAATTCTGAGGCAGATTGCCCACACTTACTAGAAACAAATAAGCAGTTGGAATTAGTTACTCATCTGTTTTCCATATGATATTCAAATTCCTGCAGTCTATTTTCGGCTCCTATCCCTTCATGCAACTACTTATTTAAAAGTTACTCACTCTCACAATCCCATTATTCCTGAACCCGTCTGTCATCGTTATTCTGGGTGCTGCTACAGCATTCAAACACCCTACAGCATCCCCCTGCCAAAAAAAAAATTGGCTTCTTGATATCACCCATCGATTCCTCGTTCCAATTCTGACTGCTCCATCTCACCTTCTCTTCCAGGGGTCTTCTCCCCACTCTTCCTTTAATTATCTTCCCCAAAGAAGTGTTACGCAAGTTCTTTCCTCTGTCCACTGCTCTCCTCTTTGCATACAGAGTCCTTCACTCATATACGAAGGCCCAACTCCCCTTCATATGCTGATGTTCCCAAATTTTATATCTCAGTCAAAACTCTCCCCAGAGCTTCAGGTCCATCTGCCTGCTGGGCATCTCTACTGTAATACACTGTATGCATTTCAAGATCCAAACACCCAAAACTGAATTCATCTTTTTTTCCTTCAAATAGCCTCTCCACAAATCTGCATCTGATGCATAGTTGGTGAAGCAAATAAATTTTGAATGAGTAGGGAGGACTTTGAACTTGGAATCACTGAGTAATTTATCCAATATAACATCTGATTCTATTCAAATCTCTAAAGAAAGAAGTTCATTTGAAGAGTTTAAAGTAATTCACCGTCATTCATTATTCTTCTTTAACAACTTCTCCAGCAGCTTTGTTAAGAATACTTCCTCTGAAATAGGAATATATGTGGGGGGGATCTCTAGGCTGGAGTCTAGAATATGGAGATTTCCTCAAGTGCATACAGGAAGTCAGGAGTGGAGCAGGTAATGCAGCGTCTTTGTGGATTCATGTGTCAGGCAGGACGTGATGGCCTGTCCACACAATCCGCAGCACCCAGAGCCTTGCTTCTGGAACTCACAAGTAAGATTCACTGGGATGTCTTTAGCCAGTCATGGAAGGACCCAGTCTGTGGATGTGCCCCATTAGTTTGTTTAGCCTGTCAGCATTATTTTGATTGTCCAGGGCCATCATCACAGGTTGCAAAATGCAAAATAGGTGAAGCGGTTAATAAGTTAAGAAAACTCTGATTAGGTTCCATGAGGATTCAATGAGCACTGTACAGGTTAATTGAATTTTTATAGATTAATTCTCTTTTCTGGATTCTAAGAGGTTGGTCTGTTTCAGAGTCTGCTGCCAAACTGGTGATGGGAGAAATTAGAAATCCAAAACTAAATAAATTACCCCTGCTATATAACTTGAGGATCATAGTGCACAAAGCAGCCAATATGAGATGAGTAGGGAAGAAGTAATGACTAAATCCTAGGGTTATGTGGGTATACCAAGAGCAATGTAAAGTAAATGTCTGAACTTACAATAAATAATCAGACAAACTGAGGACTTATTGACTGTCACAACTGGAAGAAGTTTTCCACAGCTGAAGCAAAATTCCAGATGATCTGTGCTTTCCACATCCCCAGTAAGTACATTCCAATGCAACCCTAGAGAACTAAGTCACACTAGGGTATAGCTGAGGCTACTCTACAGTAAAAATCTTCCATCAACAATTAGGGAATGTATGTGAAGGGAAGGGCTTCCCTTATTGCTCAGTTGGTAAAGAATCTGCCTGCAATGCAGGAGACCCAGATTCAATTCCTGGATCAGGAAGATCCCCTGGAGAAGGAAATGGCAACACATTCCAGTATTCTTGCCTGGAGAATCCCATGAACAGAGGAGCCTGGCAGGCTACAGTCCATGGGGCTACAAGAGTCAGACATGACATAACAACTAAACCACCACCACCATGTGAAAGGAAATATGTATTTTCTAATTGACAGACTTTTTTTAAAAGACAGTTTAGGCTTATAGTAAAATTAAGAAAACATGGAGAATTCCTGTGCTCCATGTAACTCTCACTCCCTGCCCCTACACACACACACACACACCCCACACAGAGTTTCCACTAATAGGATTAACAATATTTTTATTTCCATCTTGTATTAGTGTGATACGCTTCTTACAATTGATGAGCCAGTATTGATACATTATTATTGAGTAAAGTACACAGTTTATATTAGGATATACTCTGCCTTCCTCAAGTAGGAAATGGCAACCCTCTCAAATATTCTTGCCTGGAAAAGTCCATGAGCATGGGGTTGCAAAGCATGTCATGAGTTGGACATGACTGAGTAACTAAGCACACACCCATACTCTGTTGTACTTTCTATGGATTTTGACAAATACATAACATTATGTATCTACTATTACAGTATCATATGTAATAGTTAACTGTCCTCAAGTCTTCCACTTATTTACCCTTCTTCTCTCTCTCTCCAAAAATATTTCCAAATAACGATGCTCAGTCATGTCTGCCTCTTTGCAACCCCATGGACAGAGGGCTCCTCTGTCCATGGGATTTCCCAGGCAAGAATACTTGAGTGGTTTGCCATTTCCTCCTCCAGGGAATCTTCCCAATCCAGGGATTGAACCCAGGTCTCCCACTTTGCAGGTGAATTCTTTACTGTCTGAGCCAGGGAATCCCCCTGGCAACCTCTAAGCCTTTTAAACAATCCATAGTTATGCATTTTTCCAGAATGCCACAAAACTGAAATCATATGTAGCCTTTGCTATATACTGAGATTGTCTTATTTCACTTAAATTAAGATCGGGTCAAAAATTTTCGTGACTTGGTGGCATATTTCTGTTTACTGTTGAAGATTACTCGATTTATTTCACTGTTGACATTCTACATTAAAATGTAAGATTTATGAGGGCAGAGACTCATTCACCATTAGATTCACCACCCCTGGCACAGATGTAGGTACATATCACAGTTTGTAGATGCTATTTAAATGAATTAAAGAGTCCGTGCCCAAGGTCAAGCTAACTCCTGGCAGATCACTGAGTAGGGCCCTTGTGCTTGAAGTCCCCATCTCCCTCAGTGGGGAGAACACAGTGGAAGACGATTACAATTGACCCAAACTAGAGTCCCGTGCAGAAGACCTTAAATGGACTACAGGATCCCTGATAAGGATTAAGTGTTCTATTTCCCTATTTTCTTTGCCAATGTCTTAGAACTCCATTGCAACATCTAGATATTATTTTTCTCCCTGCTCTTAGCTTGGCATAGACAATATTTTCCCACAGCTCCCCCCTTGAGGATAGTCAGAATGTAATGTCTCTGAAGCTGACCCAACGGAAGACAATTTGAATCATCCCTCAGTTGGCTCTCTTGAGAGCCAGAGGAGTGAGATTTGGGCTTTCTCATTAAATAAGAAGCTTTCCCTTTAGCAGGGAGTTTATTTGAAACAAGTTAGTGACTCTAACCCACATCTGAGAGTGTTATCATGACAATACCTGACTCATATTCCCCATTCCTCTCTGCTCTCCACCTCTGGCTCAGGTTCTTTCTATTCATGTTCTTATGGGCAATGCGAGGCAATGGCATCTCATCTTTCTCTGGGAGAGGCTGTCCACTCTTCTCAGTGTCAAACCAGACTGGCTCTGTTCACTCAGGAAACAAAGTATCAGACTCCTTGTTCCCTCTGTCACTTGACTGAAGAGTATCTGCAGGAATGTGGGAGAGGCAAAGGGCAGCTCTGACGTGTTTAATCTTATTCCTTTAGGCTTTTCTTTTGAGAGTCTGGGCCATCTTTCTCTTGTCAGGAAATATTAGCTGTCTTCTCAATGAAGATTAAGGTATTTTGGTGAGAGGTCTTTCTAAAATAACTTCTTAGAAATGTGATTACCCAGTTCCTTAGAACAGGAAGACTGTTTTGTTTTGAAATAGCACTCTTCCAAGTCCTATGTAAATTAGACCCAGGTTTTCTGGTTGCTAAGAAAATAAGAGGGCTACTATTAATTTCTATTTGGCACTAGGCATAAAGATCAGTGCTTTGCACAAATAGCTATCATTTCAACTTTCACAGCAACCATAATAATAATTTTGTCAACAATTATTGAACTCTAATTATGTGTCAAGCCCTTTGTTAACAGGTTTACTTGAGCTACTTTCAACCCTAAAACCACACATTATATACATACTTTTAAATTATCCTTGCTTTATAGATAAGAATAAACAGAAACGGAAGTTAATCAACATGTTTAGGAAACACACTTAATAAAATAGGTCTGAGAGTTGACTCCAGGAGCAAATTAATTTGTGCCTAAACACAAAGATACTAGGCTATACTGTTTTTAACTATGTAAGATAGGGATTATTATATCCCATAGAAGGAAATAGAAGGAAAGTTTGAAAACAGAAGGAAAGTCAGGTTGGAAAATTAGCTTTGCTTCATCATCAAGTCAAGCTCTTTAACCCACAACATCCTGTAACAAAGACTAGGGGTCCTGTTCCAGAATGGTGTTTTGATCATTTAGGACTTTGTGGATGAGATGTAAGAGGGGAAACCACCACATAGTGTTGTCCATGAACATCCAGGACAATCTCCACCTTCTCCCCTTCTCAGGCCACTTCATCTCTTCACAGTAGATGTTTGTCCAGAAAAGTAATGGGGAAATATGTCACAGCCATTCCATACTAGTATTTGAAACTTCTAAATTTGGTTGAATTACAGAAAGAGAAAGTGGATTTCAACATGATTTGCACTGTGCTATTTTCACTTACTTTATAAGATTAAATTTTCAAGGCTTGCCTAGGTGAGGCAGTCTACTGTTTCCTATAATACAAATAGGCTATCTGTAATACAAATATTTAATACAAATAGGCTATCCCAGGTGGCTAACTGTGCTTTGATAGAGGATTCAGAAGCCAAAGGATTAAGTACATCCTATAGAAAAAGAGGGCTTCCCAGGTGGCTCAATGGGTAAAGAATCAGCCTGCAGTGCAGGAGACACAGGTTCAGTTCCTGGGTTGGGAAGATTCCCTGGAGGATGGCATGATGGCCCGCTCCACTATTCTTGCCTAGAAAATTCCATGGGCAGAGTAGCCTGACAGGCTACAGTTCATAGGGTTGCAAAGAGTTAGACACAACTGAAGCAGCTGAGCATGCACTCATAGAAAAAGAACTGCCAAATGGTTCTTTTTTCAATAGATGAAGCTATTTTAAGAACTCAAAAAAAAAAAAAAACCTGTTTCAAGAAATCAAGGAATATCTAGTATGGTTATAAATATAAAAGATTAAACAAAACCAAATTAGGAGCCAACTTTGAGTTATCCAGAGTCAGAAGTTATCAGATATTTATCCACATGGAAGATATGTAAACAAGACAGATATAGACTTTTAAGGGGGCACCTGAGCTCTTAAATATTTTGGGCAGTGAGGCACTCAAAAATGAGATGCTGAATGAGTGGTAGATTTTGTTGAATACCAACTGGTCTTATCTGATATCGGTACAAATGAACTGTGGAGTAAAACACTCAATGAGATCTCCAGCTTTGCAGAGAAGTTCAAAATGTCTTAAGTATGACAAGCCGCTTTGACAAAGAAAGACTACACCAGGATCTTACACTAAATGTATGATAATGGGGCACATGGGTAAATGAGGACTATCTATGTGGGCAGGTGCAAAACAGAGCACTTCAGTTTCCTTGTCAGATTGATTGAGGGAAGAAAGTGTGAAGTCATTTTAATGAAATGACAAAAACTGAAGTATATTTAAATGAAAAAAATAACACATTCTTATGTGACACAAAAAATATATCTATACATATATATTCAGAGACTTGTCCTTAATCCTCACTTTTTAAAATTCTATCTTAAGTTGTCTGTGTGTACTCTCTCTTCTTTGTTTTATTACATTCTTCGCTCTTGTTTACTTGGTCTTAAGTTACTAACTTACAGTGTTGACATTATTCTATACAATGAATTGCACTTCTAAGATATCAACATGACAATTTTCTTGAGACGTATCCATATTGATATTTATCTACCTGTTTCTCTATATAAACCAAACTGTTGTTGTTCTAGCATCTGACTTAGAGATGCTAAGTCATCTTTAACTCTTTTATGACCCCATCCCACCAAGCTCCTCTGTTCATGGGATTTCCCAGGCAAGCATACTGAAGTGGGTTGCCATTTCCTTCTCCAGGGCATCTTCCTGACCCAGAGATCAAATCCACATCCTTCATCGGAAAGTGGATTTTTTACCACTTAGCCACCAGGGAAGCCCAAACCAAATATAGGTAGATAGAAATCTAGAACTCTTTTTTTGTTTATGCGTAACACTTCATGCTTCCCAGATAGCAGACTTTTGATGAACACTCAAGCTGTTCCAAATTTTTAGATATTTCAGGCAATAGTGTGATGAATATTCTTGCCCATTCATTCATATTTTTATGTTTCTGTGAGAAATTATCTAGGTTCCACATCTAATATAAAACATGTGCATATTTAATTATATTAATACTTTCATGTCATTTTGGATAGCTGTTTTTAGTTTACAATTCATATTTTCATATCCTCACCAGAACTCAATTTTATCTGACTTAAATTTTTGCCAATCAGATTGGTAGAGGCTGGTATATAACTATTGTTTTAATTTTCAGTTATCTGATAATTACTGAGATAGGGCATCACTTTACAACCACATTAGCAGTTTGGGATGGATTTTGCTTTTCGTGTATGGTATTTCATCTTTTCACAGATATCTATTTGGATTTCTCTCTTTTACTGATTTGCAAATATCCATATAACATGAAGGATATATGACAGTCCTTTATTGGCTGATATATTAATTACTGTTAATCCTCCATTCATTATATATACAAACATTTATTCTCTGAGAGAATATAATTATTTACAACTTAATTTTGACATGTTCAAATTCATTCTTCCATTTATGTCTTAGGAAATCTTTTCTTTTTGTTGCTGTTCAGTCACTCAGCTGTGTCTGACTCTATGATCCCATGGACTGCAGTGTGTCAGGCTTCCCTATCCTTCACCATCTCATAGAGTTTGCTCAAACTCATGTCCATTGCGTCAATGATGACATACAACCATCTCATCTACTGTATCCTCTTCTCCTCCTGCCCTTAATCGTTCCCAGCATCAGAGTCTTTTCCAATGAGTCGGCTCTTTGCATCAGGTAGCCAAAGTATTGGAGCTTCAGCTTCACTTTTTCACTCCCTTCTTTCACCTTCATCAAGAGGTTCTTTAGCTCCATTTCACTTTCTGCCATTAGAGTGGTGTCATACGCATGTTGTTGGTTTGTTCAGTTGTGTCCGACTCTTTGCAGCTCCTTTGCCAACCAGGCTACCATGTCCATGAGATTTTCCAGGCAAAAATACTGCAGGGGGTTGCCATACCCTTCTTCAGGGGATCTTCCTGACACAGGTATCAGACTCTGGTGTCCTCCACTGGATGCAGATTCTTTATGGTCTGAGCCACCAGGGAAACCAATGCATATCTAAAGTTATTGGTATTTCTCCCAGCAATCATGAGTTCAGCTTGTGACTGATCTAGCATAGAATTTCACATGATGTGCTCTGTATAGAAGTTAAATAAACAGGATGACTATATACAGCCTTGACATACTTCTTTCCCAATTTTGAACCAGTCCATTGTTCCATGTCTGGTTCTATTGCTTCTTGACCTGCATACAGGTTTTTCAGAAGGCAGGTAAGGTGGTCGAGTATTCTCATCTCTTTAAGAATTTTCCACAGTTTGCTGTGATCCACACAGTCAAAGGTTTTAGCATAGTTAATGAAGCAGAATTCAATGTGTTTTCTGGAATTCTTTGCTTTCTCTATGATCCACCAGATATTGGCAACCTGATCTCTGGTTCCTCTGCTTTTTCTAAATCCAGTTTGTACATCTGGAAGTTCTCAGTTCATGTACTGTTGAAGCCTAGCTTGAAGGATTTTGAGCATTACCTTTTGCAGCAGTTTGAACGTTCGTTGACATTGCCCTTCTTTGGGATTGGAATGAAAACTGAAATTTTCCAGTCCTGTGGCCATTGCTGAGTTTTCCAAATTTGCTGGCATCTTGAATGCAGCACTAGCAGCATTGTCTTTTAGAATTTGAGATAGCTCATCCGGAATTTCATCACCTCCACTAGCTTTGTTCATAGTAATGCTTCCGAAAGTCCACTTGAATTCACACTCCAGGATGTCTGGCTCTAGGTGAGCTACACCATTGTAGCTATCTGGGCCTTTAAGATTTTTTTGTATAATTCTCCTGTGTATTCTTTCCACCTTTTCTTAATCTCTTCTGCTTATATTAGGGCCTTACTTTTTCTGTCCTTTATTGTGTCCATTTTTGCATGAAATACTTCTTGATATTTCTAATATTCTTGAAGAGATCTCTAGTCTTTTCCATTCTATTATTTTTGTCTATATCTTTGCATTGTTCACTTAGGGAGGCTCTCCTATCTCTCCTTGCTATTCTTTGGAACTCTGATTTCAGATGGATATATCTTTTCCCTTTCTCCTTTGCCTTTTGCTTCTCTTCTTTTCTCAGCTATGTAAGGCCTCCTCAGACAACTATTTTGACTTGTTGCATTTCTTTTTCTTGGTGATGGTTTTGACCACCATCTGCTGTACAATGCTATAAACCTCTGTCCATGGTTCTTCAGGAACTCTATTAGATCTAATCCCTTAAATCTATTTGTCACTTCCACTCTATATTTTCAAATGGTTTCCTGGTTTTACACTTAATTTTTTCAGTTTTAACCTATACGGAAACTATTTTGGCTCACTCTGGAATATAATCCAGTTTTTCTTTTCTCCATAGTGTAAACAAACTTCCACATGTCGTTTATGAATGCAACACTAACAGCATTGTCTTTTAGAATTTGAGAGCTCAGCCGGAATTTCATCACCTCCACTAGCTTTGCTGCAATCCTTCCCCACTGCTTCATACTGTCTCCATTATCAAGTGAGGAGTTTCATGTATATGGGTGTATTTCTGGACTTTCCAGACTGTTTTGTCTGTTTGTCTTTTCTGACCCATTTCTACACTGTCTTAATTGCCTTGGCTTTGAGATATGGTGTAGTATATCATGTTATTCATTCTTTTGAGAATTTTTCTTTTTCTTCTGCAACCTTTATTTTTCTATGTTCATTTTATAATCAGATCATCTAATTTCACTTCAACATCTACTGATATTTCACCTGGAGTTCTACTATATTTCTATATTAACTTAGGGAAATTTGACATCTTTACAATATTAAGTCCTCATTCTCACAGATCTAGTGTATCTCTTCATTATTTCAGCTTCTTTATGTTCTTTAGTAACATTTTATAATTTTATTTATAAAATTAGTACATTGTTATTGACTAACTCATATACACTCTACATTTTTATTCTTATAAATGCATCTTCTTCTTCAATTACATTTTCTAATCAGTAATTGCCAGTATGAGAATTACATTGATTTGTATGTATTGGTCTTTTATCTAATAATCTTATTTAATATACCTAATAGTCTGTTGATTCTCTTGAGTTTTCTATATGAAGGATTATATCTGTAAATCAAAAGTTTTACAATATTTTTACAATACCCATCTTCAAATACTCTTTGTTTTAGGTAGTCATACTGTATTGGTCAGAACTTTCAACATTATGTCAAAGAGAAACGCTGGTAAAATGTTTGCCTTCTTGCTAAACTAAGGGAATGTCTCTAAGTTTCCTTCTTGATGTTTGCCATAGGTTTTTGTAATACCTTTGGTGGGTTAATAAATTTACTTTTAAACCTTTCAGAAAGTTTTTAAAATTTTTAATTAGCAAATAAGTGCTGAGCTATATCAGATGTTCGCTCTATAGGTGCTTAAACCATTCTCGAGCTTCTTCCATAAATGCAAATTGTTGCATAAGATTATTCACAGCTTACTAAGGAAGTACTGTCCTTGCTCATGCAGTTGTTGGGTCTTGTTGGTCCTGTGGGAAATAAGAGTTGAAAACAATTTAAAGAAGCTTGAACAATAGAATTGATTTCTTTAAGAGAAAGATTTCTTTTCTGCTAAAGAAGTAAATCAATACAGAAAGTGAGAAATTTATATAATGAAAAGTCAGTATAGCCTGGGTCCAAAAGAGAACTTGAAGGTGATTAGAGAAAGAAGAAGAGAGTCTGGGGGCAACTGTACTGTGATGAACAAGACTTTGAGAAAAGTATTTTTAGAAAGATTGGCTGAATGTAAAGAGTGTCTTTTCCTGAATAACTGAAAAATATTAATTGTTCATCACTTTCTTTTGGTTCTTACACTTGTATGTTTCTTTAGAGTGGCCATCTGTGCTAAGACCAGGCCACAAGGTAGCTTACCTGGAGGTAACTCACATCTCAGTTTAGAAATTCACAACTTTCTTACATGTGTAATTTGGGGATTATACTTGGGTATTGGATTAACTGAATAAGCACTGTAGCCAGGGGCTCTAGTCATCAACTACTTATGTATGCATATTGTTGTTTAGTCACTAAATTGTGTCCAACTCTTTTGTGCCCCCATGGACTGTAGCCCACCAGGCTCCTCTGTCCATGGGATTTCCCAGGCAAGAATACTGGAGTGGGTTGCCATTTCCTTCTCCACTTATTTATGGCTTACTCCAGGTACTTATTGTGGCTGTAAAATGAAGAGATTAGATTATTTCTAAGGACTTGGAGCTGAAATTTTATAATCATATCTCACTAGTCTTCAGAAAGTAAAACAGTGACCCAAGAGGCAGACTCACTGTATTCCAAAGATATGGCCTGTCCCAGCTGGATATTAGTTATTAGAAAATCAGCAACCTTCCTCCAAGTTCTTAATCTCCAATTCAGAGTCAGTCACTTTATCTTCAGGATTTTGTTGCCCTGAGCTGCTACAAACTCCGCATAAGTCTGCTCACCTATACTTCCACTGTGGGCATTGTACCATCCCTCCACCAGCAAACCTGGTTTATTAGCCATTTCATTTACAGAAGTAGTCCTGAGCTCCTTGGCATGTAGAATAAATCTTCAATCTTTTCCCATAGAAGTATTTACACCTGAATTATATTCATACATTGTTTCCCAAGGGCAGGATATTTTAACCACAACGATGGTTTTTGTCGAAATGTAAAACTTCAGTCAATGGAAAGAAGTATTAGTATCACTTTTTTAGAGAATTTTCAAATGATCCATTCTTTTGGCTTACTTATAAAATGAACTGTGCAGGCTTTCATTCTTATGTGAAATCTACCTTTGATCCTTCATAAACTATATGCTTTGTTTTTCCCCCAACAGGTGTAGACTGAGATAGCAAAACTCCATTAGTCTCATTCATTCATTCATTTATTCAACAGCAATTCATGCATCAGAAATTATGCTAAGATAGGGCCACGAGTAAATTAAAATTCAAACAACAATTAAGGTGAGGAAATTGTTTTTTAACCAGATTTAGTGGATGCCTATTTGAAGGTCAGATAAGAGTGGAGGCTAAAATCAAAGACTGTAGTTAAAGCCTTTGGAAAAATTGATGTTTCATACTCAGGTTAAATCTCACTCTTGACCTTCATTCGCATTTCAGAGTATTTTTCTGGATGTTTGTCACAGTTGCAATATCTCTGAAAAAATGAGATGCATGAATCATGTAGCAATCTCATCAAAAAGGTAAGGAAACAAGGGTATGTATTATCCTGATGGGTTTTCCTAGCCTAAATCCAATCATCCTCATTCCTTCATCCCCCTTTCTAAGAAATAGGTTCCTTTTTTTCCCTTTCCTTTTCAAAGCTAGCTGGCTGCTTAACACTCCATGTATAGCTAGTATTAAGCCTTATCTCTTTGTAATTAGTGTTTGTGCACAGAGCAATTAATGAGCTTACAGCATTAGCCACGTTTTTACCACACTCTAGGAACTAAAGGACCAAAATGCCTGTCTAGAAGACAAAATTACCTCAATGACTTTGATTAATTTTCTGTAAACCATCCTCAAGTACTTCAACTGGCAAAATACTTTATTGTCCTCACTTCCCCTTCTGCATCATGTAGTTGGGGTTGCTCCTGGCCAGGTTTCATATGTATGTGTAATTAATTCTGAGATCAGGGACTGGTATAGTGGCTTAGACTGATCCTTCTAGTCTCTGATTTCAGAGTTTTCTATAAACATATTGTAGACAAAATCTTGGCTTTTGGTGAATTGAGAGAAACAAAAATATGGAGACAGAGTTATGAAGGAAAAATGAAGAGTGGTTTTGTTTCTTTGCCAAGCAAAGAGGGAGCACAGTAGGCTAAGGACTCAAAAAATGTGTCCCCTTCTGTGGGAAATAGGGAAAGGTCTTACAGTCATGTTGCTGAATCCAAGCTCACTCTGCTGGCCCATCACACAACAGGCCAATAAAATCAGAGGTGAAGTGTTGAGGCAAAGAATATGACTTTATTCAGAAAATCAGCTGACCAAGAAGATGGCAGACTAATGTCTCAAAGTAAACCACTTTACAGGGTCTGGATGCCAATTTCTTAAGAGAGAAGGAGAAGAGATGAGAAAGTAAAAAAGGCCATTTATCTTAAAAAATAGGACAAGAGGTGAGTATTTCTTCTTTCTGCAATGATTCACAGGTGGGCTGAGTCAGATTGTCTCTCCCTGAGCTGAATAAAGACACTTGTTTAACAGTCAGTCTCCTCCCGGCTGCCACCCTGACCTTGGACGCAGGGTGTCTCCTCCCGGCCACCACCGACCTCGGACGTGGGGTGTCAGTGGAAGTGAGAAATAGATTTAAGGGCCTATAGATAGAGTGCCTAATGAACTATGGAATGAGATTCGTGACATTGTAGAGTAGACAGGGATCAAGACCATCCCCATGGAAAAGAAATGCAAAAAACCAAAATGGCTGTCTGGGGAGGCCTTACAAATAGCTGTGAAATGAAGAGAGGCAAAAAGCAAAGGAGAAAAGGAAAGATATAAGCATCTGAATGCAGAGTTTCAAAGAATAGCAAGAAGAGATAAGAAAGCCTTCTTCAGTGATCAATGCAAAGAAATAGAGGAAAAGAACAGAATGGAAAAGACTAGAAATCTCTTCAAGAAAATTAGAGATACCAAGGGAACATTTCATGCAAGGATGGGCTCGATAAAGGACAGAAATGGTATGGACCTAACAGAAGCAGAAGATATTAAGAAGAGGTGGCAAGAATACACAGAAGAACTGTACAAAAAAGATCTTCACGACCCAGATAATCATGATG
>SJYT01055817.1:74196-120480 GCA_006410635.1 Cephalophus harveyi | reverse complement strand
GTAGTGCGCCGGCCTGGCTCTCGCTAGCCATAGGTATATATATCCCCTCCGTGTTAAACCTCCCTCCCATCTTCTGCCCCATCCCATCTCTCTAGGTTGATACAGATCCCCTGTTTGAGTTTCTTAGCCACAGAGAAAATTCCCATTGGCTATCTATTTTACATATGGTAACGCAAGTTTCCAAGTTACGCTTTCCATACATCTCACCCTCTCCTCCTCTTTCCCCATGTCCATAAGTCTATTCTCTATGTTTGTTTCTCCACTGCTGCCCTATAATTAAATTCTTCAGTATCATTTTTCTAGATTCTGTATATATGCTTTAGGATATGATATTTATCTTTCTCTTTCTGACTTATTTCCCTCTGTATAATAGACTCTAGGTTCATCCACCTCATTAGAATTGACTCAAGTGTGTTCCTTTTTATGGTTGAGTAATGTTCCATTGTGTATATGGAACAATTCTTTATCCATTCATCTGTCAATGAATATCTAGGTTGCTTCCATGTTCTAGCTATTGTAAATAGTGCTGCAGTGAACAATGGGATACATGTATCTTTTTCAATTTTTGTTTCCTCAGGGTATATGCCTAGGAGTGGGATTGTTGGGCCATATGGTGTTTTTTGTTTTGTTTTGTTTTTAAATTAATTAATTTATTTTAATTGGAAGCTAATTACTTTACAATATTGTAGAGGTTTTAGCCATACATTGACATGAATCAGCCAAGGGTGTCCACGTGTTCCCCATCTTGAACCCCCCTCCTACCTCCCTCCCCATCCCATCCTGAACCCCCCTCCTACCTCCCTCCCAGTCCCATCCTTCAGGGTCATTCCAGTGCACCGGGCTTGAGTGCCCTATTTCATGCATCAAACCTGGACTGGCGATCTATTTCACATATGATAGTATACATGTTTCAATGCTATTGCCTCAAATCATCCCACCCTTGCCTTCTCCCACAGAGTCCAAAAGTCTGTTCTTAACATCTGTATCTCTTTGCTGTCTTGCATAAAGGTTTATCATTACTATCTTTCTAAATTTCATATATATGCCTTAATATTCTATATTGGTGTTTTTCTTTCTGACTTACTTCATTCTGTATAATAGGTTCCAGTTTCATCCACCTCATTAGAATCGATTCAGATTCATTTATAGCTGAGTCACATTACATTGTGCGTATGTACCACAGCTTTCTTATCCATTCATCTGCTGATGGACATCAGGTTGTTTCCATGTCTTAGCTGTTGTAAACATTGCTGTGATGAACAATGGGGTACACATGTCTGTTTCAGTTCTGGTTTCCTCGGTGTATATGCCCAGCAGTGGGATTGCTGGGTCATAAAGCAGTTATATTTANTCAGGTTGTTTCCATGTCTTAGCTGTTGTAAACATTGCTGTGATGAACAATGGGGTACACATGTCTGTTTCAGTTCTGGTTTCCTCGGTGTATATGCCCAGCAGTGGGATTGCTGGGTCATAAAGCAGTTATATTTACAGTTTCTTAAGGAATCTCCACACTGTTCTCCATAGTGGCTGTACTAGTTTGCATTCCCACCAACAGTGTAAGAGGGTTCCCTTTTCTCCTCACCCTCTCCAGCATTTATTGTTTGTAGACTTTTTGATAGCAGTCATTCTGACCAGCATGAGATGGTACCTCATTGTGGTTTTAATTTGCATTTCTCTGATAATGAGTGATGTTGTGCATCTTTTCATGTGTTTGTTAGCCATCTGTATGTCTTCTTTGGAGATATGTGTGTTTAGGTCTTTTTCCCACTTTTTGATTGGATTGTTTGTTTTTCTGTTATTGAGTTGTATAGGCTGCATGTATATTTTGGAAATTAATCCTTTGTCAGTTCATTGGCTATTATTTTCTCCCATTCTGAGGGATGTCTTTTCACCTAGCTTATAGTTTCCTTTTCTGTGCAAAAGCTTTTATGTTTAATCAGATCTCACCTGTTTACTTTTGGTTTTATTTCCATTACTCTAGGAGGTGGGTCATAGAGGATCTTGCTTTGATTTGTGTCATTGTGTGTTCTGCTTATGTTTTCCTCTAAGAAATGTATAGATTCTGGTCTTACATTTAGATCTTTAATCTATTTTAATTTTATTTTTGTGTGTGGTATTAGGAAGTGTCCTAATTTCATTCTTTTGCAAGTAGCTGTCCAGTTTTCCCAGCACCATTTATTGAAGAGGCTGTCTTTCCCCCATTGTATGTTCTTGCCTCCTTTGTCAAATATAGGGTACCCATAGGTGCATAGGTTTACTTCTGGATTTTCCTTTTTATTCCATTGCTCTGTGTTTCTGTCTTTGTGCCAGTACCGTACTGTCTTGATGACTGTAGCTTTGTAGTATAATCTGAAGTCCAGAAGGTTGATTCCTCCAGCTCCATTCTTATTTCTCAAGAGAGCTTTGGCTATTCAAGGTCTTTTGTGTTTCCATATGAATTGTGAAATTTTTTGTTCTAGTTCTGTGAAAAATGTCATTAGTATTTGATAGGAATTGCACTGAATCTGTAGATTGTGATTGGTAGTACAGTCATTTTCACAATATTGATTTTTCACAGCCAGGAACATGGAATATCTCTTCATCTGTTTATGTAGTCTTTGAGTTCTTTCATCAGTGTCATAATTTTCTGTGTACAGTTCTTTTGTCTCCTTAGGTAAGTATTCCTAGGTATTTAATTCGTTTTGTTGCAATGGTGAATGGGAATGATTCCTTAATTTCTGTTTCTGATTTTTCATTGTTAGTATATAGAAATGCAAGTGATTGCTGCAAATTTCCTAAATTCACTGTAACTTTTTTATACTGCAACTTTCCTAAATTCCTGATTAGCTCTAGTAATTTTCTGATAGTATCTTTAGGGTTTTCTTTGTACAGCATCATGTCATCTGCAGTGAGAGCTTTACTTCTTTTCTGATCTGGATTCCTTCTATTTATTTATTTATTTTCTTCTCTGATTGCTGTAGCTAGGACTTCCAAAACTATGTTGAATAATAGTGGGGAAAGTGGGCACCCTTGTCTTGTTTCTGATATTAGCCAAATGCTTTCAGTTTTTCACCATTGAGAATAATGTTTACTGTAGGCTTATCATATATGGCCTTTACTATGTCGAGGTAGGTGACCTCTATGCCCACTTTTTGTAGAGTTTTAATTATAAATGCATGCTGAATTTTGTCAAAGGCATTTCTGCATCTATTGAGATAATCGTATGGCTTTTATCTTTCAATCTGCTAATATGGTGCACCACATTGATTGATTTGCATATACTGAAGAATCTTTGCATCCCTGGAATAAACCCAACTTGATCATGGTGTATGAGCTTTCTGATATATTGCTGAATTCTGTTTGCTAAAATTTTCTTGAGGATTTTTGCCTCTATGTTCATCAGTGATAATGGCCTGAAGTTTTCTTTTTGGTGTGTGGTGGGTTTTTTTTTTTTTGGTCTGGTTTTGGAATCAGGGTGATGGTGGCCTTGTAAAATGAATTTGGAAGGGTTCCTTCCTCTGCAGTTTTTGGGAAGACTTTTAGAAGGATGGGCATTAGGTCTCCTCTAAACATTTGATAGAATTCTCTGTGAAGCCATATGATCCTGGGCTTTTGTTTTTTCTGAGATTTTGGACCACAGTTTCAATTTCAGTGCTTGTAATTGGGTTGTTCATAATTTCTATTTCTTCCTGATTCAGTCTTGGAAGATTGAAGTTTTCTAAGAATCTGTCCATTTCTTCCAGGTTATCCATTTTATTGCCATGTAGTTGTTCATAATAGTCTCTTATACTCCTTTGTATTTCTGCATTGTCTGTCGTAACCTTTTCTTTTTCATTTCTAATTTTCTTGATTTAACTCTTCTCTCTTTTTTTCTTGATCAGTCTGACCATTTGTGTTTCAATTTTATCTTCTCAAAGAACCAGCTTTTAGTTTTATTAATCTTTGCTATTGCTTCTTTCATTTCTTTTTTAGTTATTTCTGCTTGAATCTTTATGATTTCTTTCCTTCTACTAATTTTATTTTGTTTGTTTGTTTTTCTTTTTCCAGTTGTTTTCAGTGTAAAGTTAAGTTGTCTATTTGATGTTTTCTTGATTCTTGAGATAGGATTGTATTGCTATAAACTTCCCTCTTAGAACTGCTTTTGATGTACCCCACAGGTTTTGAGTTGTCATGTTATCATGTCATTTTTTTCTAGAAAACTTTTGATTTACCTTTTAATTTTTTCAGCAATCTGTTGATTATTTAGAGATGTATTGTTTAATCTCCATCTTCTGTTTCTTACAGTTTTTTGCTTGTAATTGATATCCAGTTTCATAGCATTGTGGTCAGAGAAGATGCTTGATATGATTTCAACTTTCTTGAATTAACAGAGGTTTGATTTGTGACCCAAGATGTGGTCTATTATGGAGAATATTCCATGGGCACTTGAGAAGATGTATTCTTCTGCATTTAGATGGAATGTGCTGAAGATATCAATGAGATCAATCTCATCTAATGCATCATTTAAGACTTGTGTTTTTTGTTAATTTTCTTTTTGATGATCTGTCCATTGGTGTGAATGTGGCATTAAAATCTCTTACTATTATTGTGTTGTTTATTGTCAATTTCTTCTTTTATGTCTGATGTATTTGTCTTATGTATTGCTTATGTTGGGTGCATAGACATTTACAATTGTTATGTCTTCCTCTTGGATTGACTCCTTGATCATTATGCAGAGTCTTTCCTTATCTCTTGTAATCTTTTTTATTATAGGGCTATTTTGTCTGATATAAAGATAGCTACTCCAGCTTTTTTTTAACTTCCCAATTTCAAGGAATATGTTTTTCCATCCTCTCACTTTCAGTCTGTATGTCTTTAGGTCTGAAGTGGGTTTCTTGTAGACAGCATGTATATGAGTCTTGTTTTTGTATGCATTCAGCCAGTCTGTGTCTTTTGGTTGGAGCATTTAATCCATTTACATTTAAAGTAATTATTGATATATATGTTCTTATTGCCATTTTCTTAATTGTTTGGGGTTGATTTTGTAGAGCTTTTTACTTCTATTTCTTGACTATATAAGCTCCTTTAACATTTGTTGTAAAGCTTGTTTGGTGATACTGAATTCTCTTAACTTTTGTTTGCCTGAAAATCTTTTGATTTTGCCATCAATTTTGAATGATCCTTGCCAGGTACAGTAATCCTGGTTGTAAATATTTCCCTTTCAGTACTTTAAATCTATCCTGCCATTCCCTTCTGGCCTGCAGAGTTTCTGCTGAAAGACCAGCTGTTAAGCATAGGGGGTTTCCCTTGTATGTTACTTGTTGCTTTTCCCTTGCTGCTTTTAATATTCTTTCTTTGGGTTTAGTCTTTGTTAGTTTGTTTAATATGGGTCTTGACATGTTTCTCCTTGGGTTTATACTGTATGGGACTCTTTGTGCCTCTTGGACTTGATTGGCTATTTCCTTTTCCATGTTTGGGATATTTTCAATTGTAATCTCTTCAAAAATTTTCTCATGCATTTTCTTTTTCTCTTCTTCTTCTGGGACCACTATAATTCAAATGTTGTGTGTTTAACATTGTCCCAGCAGTCACAGAGACTATCCTCATTTCTTTTAATTCTTTTTACTTTATTCTGCTATTCAGAAGTTATTTTCACCATTTTGTCTTCCAGCTCACTGATTTGTTCTTCTGCTTCAGATATTCTGCTACTGATTCCTTCCAGAGAATTTTTAACTTTAATAATTGTGCTGTTTGTCTCTGTATGTTTTTTCTTTAATTATTATAGGTCTTTGTTAATTGATTCTTGCATTTCCTCCATTCTGTTTTCAAAGTTTTTAATCATTTTTACTGTCATTATTCTGAATTCTTTATCAGGTAGTTTGCCTATTTACTCTTCTTTTATTTGGACTTCTGTGTTTCTAATTTGTTCCTTCATTTGTGTAGTATTTCTCTGCCTTTTCATTATATATATATGATATGATACATGATAAGTCACTTCAGTCGTGCCCGACTCTGTGTGACCCCATAGACGGCAGCCCACCAGGCTCCTCTGCCCCTGGGATTCTCCGGGCAAGAACACTGGAGTGGGTTGCCATTTCCTCTCCAATGCATGCATGCATGCTAAGTCACTTCAGTCATGTCTGACTCTGTGTGACCCCATGGACAGCAGCCCACCAGGCTCCTCTGTCCACGGGATTCTCTAGGCAAGAATACTGGAGTAGGTTGCCATTTCCTATATATGTATGTATATATTTAAATATAATTAAATATATATATAATTATAATATATATATAATTAACTTATTGAGTTTGAGGTCTCTTTCTCCCAGGCTTTAAGGTTGAATTTGTTCTTCCTTTTGGTTTCTGCCCTCCTAAAGTTTGTCCAGTGGTTTGTAAGCTTCATATAGGGTGAGATTTTTGCTGAGTTTTGTTTGTTTGTTTGTTTGTTTTTCCTCTGATGGGCAAGTCTGAGTGAGGTGGTAATCCTGTCTGTTGATGATTGGGTTTGTACTTTTGTTTTGTTTGTTGTTTGGATAAGATGTCCTGCACACTGTACTACTGGTGGTTGGGTGATGCCTGGTCTTGTATTCAAGTGCTTTCCTTAGTGAGTTCTCATTATTTGATACTTGAAAATTCCATGGATGGAGGAGCCTGGTGGACTGCAGTCCATGGGGTTGCACAGAGTCAGACACGACTGAGCGACTTCTCTTTCACTTTTCACTTTCATGCATTGGAGAAGGAAATGGCAACCCACTCCAGTGTTCTTGCCTGGAGAATCCCAGGGACAGGGGAGCCTGGTGGGCTGCTGTCTATGGGGTCGCACAGAGTCAGACACGACTGAAGCGACTTAGCAGTAGCAGGGTTAGTTCTCTGGTAGTCTAGGGTCTTGGAGTCAGTGCTCCCATTCCAAAGGCTCAGGGCTTGATTTCTGGTCAGGAATGAAGATGCCACAGGTGGTATGTTATGGCATTAAGTGAGATTAAAACAAATACCCAAAAACGAGAAACCAAAAATGAACCTCAGACAAATGACAGTTACAAAATCAGGCAAATAATAATTAAAATGATGGAATATACACATATATGTATATACCCAGAAGCAAAGTCAAAGCAGTTCAACTAAAATAAAGTACAGTAGATTGTCCTGGTGAACAAAAGAAATCAAAAATTTGTTTTATTAATCTTTGCTATTGCTTCTTTCATTTCTTTTTTAGTTATTTCTGCTTGAATCTTTATGATTTCTTTCCTTCTACTAATTTTATTTTGTTTGTTTGTTTTTCTTTTTCCAGTTGTTTTCAGTGTAAAGTTAAGTTGTCTATTTGATGTTTTCTTGATTCTTGAGATAGGATTGTATTGCTATAAACTTCCCTCTTAGAACTGCTTTTGATGTACCCCACAGGTTTTGAGTTGTCATGTTATCATGTCATTTTTTTCTAGAAAACTTTTGATTTACCTTTTAATTTTTTCAGCAATCTGTTGATTATTTAGAGATGTATTGTTTAATCTCCATCTTCTGTTTCTTACAGTTTTTTGCTTGTAATTGATATCCAGTTTCATAGCATTGTGGTCAGAGAAGATGCTTGATATGATTTCAACTTTCTTGAATTAACAGAGGTTTGATTTGTGACCCAAGATGTGGTCTATTATGGAGAATATTCCATGGGCACTTGAGAAGATGTATTCTTCTGCATTTAGATGGAATGTGCTGAAGATATCAATGAGATCAATCTCATCTAATGCATCATTTAAGACTTGTGTTTTTTGTTAATTTTCTTTTTGATGATCTGTCCATTGGTGTGAATGTGGCATTAAAATCTCTTACTATTATTGTGTTGTTTATTGTCAATTTCTTCTTTTATGTCTGATGTATTTGTCTTATGTATTGCTTATGTTGGGTGCATAGACATTTACAATTGTTATGTCTTCCTCTTGGATTGACTCCTTGATCATTATGCAGAGTCCTTCCTTATCTCTTGTAATCTTTTTTATTATAGGGCTATTTTGTCTGATATAAAGATAGCTACTCCAGCTTTTTTTTAACTTCCCAATTTCAAGGAATATGTTTTTCCATCCTCTCACTTTCAGTCTGTATGTCTTTAGGTCTGAAGTGGGTTTCTTGTAGACAGCATGTATATGAGTCTTGTTTTTGTATGCATTCAGCCAGTCTGTGTCTTTTGGTTGGAGCATTTAATCCATTTACATTTAAAGTAATTATTGATATATATGTTCTTATTGCCATTTTCTTAATTGTTTGGGGTTGATTTTGTAGAGCTTTTTACTTCTATTTCTTGACTATATAAGCTCCTTTAACATTTGTTGTAAAGCTTGTTTGGTGATACTGAATTCTCTTAACTTTTGTTTGCCTGAAAATCTTTTGATTTTGCCATCAATTTTGAATGATCCTTGCCAGGTACAGTAATCCTGGTTGTAAATATTTCCCTTTCAGTACTTTAAATCTATCCTGCCATTCCCTTCTGGCCTGCAGAGTTTCTGCTGAAAGACCAGCTGTTAAGCATAGGGGGTTTCCCTTGTATGTTACTTGTTGCTTTTCCCTTGCTGCTTTTAATATTCTTTCTTTGGGTTTAGTCTTTGTTAGTTTGTTTAATATGGGTCTTGACATGTTTCTCCTTGGGTTTATACTGTATGGGACTCTTTGTGCCTCTTGGACTTGATTGGCTATTTCCTTTTCCATGTTTGGGATATTTTCAATTGTAATCTCTTCAAAAATTTTCTCATGCATTTTCTTTTTCTCTTCTTCTTCTGGGACCACTATAATTCAAATGTTGTGTGTTTAACATTGTCCCAGCAGTCACAGAGACTATCCTCATTTCTTTTAATTCTTTTTACTTTATTCTGCTATTCAGAAGTTATTTTCACCATTTTGTCTTCCAGCTCACTGATTTGTTCTTCTGCTTCAGATATTCTGCTACTGATTCCTTCCAGAGAATTTTTAACTTTAATAATTGCGCTGTTTGTCTCTGTATGTTTTTTCTTTAATTATTATAGGTCTTTGTTAATTGATTCTTGCATTTCCTCCATTCTGTTTTCAAAGTTTTTAATCATTTTTACTGTCATTATTCTGAATTCTTTATCAGGTAGTTTGCCTATTTACTCTTCTTTTATTTGGACTTCTGTGTTTCTAATTTGTTCCTTCATTTGTGTAGTATTTCTCTGCCTTTTCATTATATATATATGATATGATACATGATAAGTCACTTCAGTCGTGCCCGACTCTGTGTGACCCCATAGACGGCAGCCCACCAGGCTCCTCTGCCCCTGGGATTCTCCGGGCAAGAACACTGGAGTGGGTTGCCATTTCCTCTCCAATGCATGCATGCATGCTAAGTCACTTCAGTCATGTCTGACTCTGTGTGACCCCATGGACAGCAGCCCACCAGGCTCCTCTGTCCACGGGATTCTCTAGGCAAGAATACTGGAGTAGGTTGCCATTTCCTATATATGTATGTATATATTTAAATATAATTAAATATATATATAATTATAATATATATATAATTAACTTATTGAGTTTGAGGTCTCTTTCTCCCAGGCTTTAAGGTTGAATTTGTTCTTCCTTTTGGTTTCTGCCCTCCTAAAGTTTGTCCAGTGGTTTGTAAGCTTCATATAGGGTGAGATTTTTGCTGAGTTTTGTTTGTTTGTTTGTTTGTTTTTCCTCTGATGGGCAAGTCTGAGTGAGGTGGTAATCCTGTCTGTTGATGATTGGGTTTGTACTTTTGTTTTGTTTGTTGTTTGGATAAGATGTCCTGCACACTGTACTACTGGTGGTTGGGTGATGCCTGGTCTTGTATTCAAGTGCTTTCCTTAGTGAGTTCTCATTATTTGATACTTGAAAATTCCATGGATGGAGGAGCCTGGTGGACTGCAGTCCATGGGGTTGCACAGAGTCAGACACGACTGAGCGACTTCTCTTTCACTTTTCACTTTCATGCATTGGAGAAGGAAATGGCAACCCACTCCAGTGTTCTTGCCTGGAGAATCCCAGGGACAGGGGAGCCTGGTGGGCTGCTGTCTATGGGGTCGCACAGAGTCAGACACGACTGAAGCGACTTAGCAGTAGCAGGGTTAGTTCTCTGGTAGTCTAGGGTCTTGGAGTCAGTGCTCCCATTCCAAAGGCTCAGGGCTTGATTTCTGGTCAGGAATGAAGATGCCACAGGTGGTATGTTATGGCATTAAGTGAGATTAAAACAAATACCCAAAAACGAGAAACCAAAAATGAACCTCAGACAAATGACAGTTACAAAATCAGGCAAATAATAATTAAAATGATGGAATATACACATATATGTATATACCCAGAAGCAAAGTCAAAGCAGTTCAACTAAAATAAAGTACAGTAGATTGTCCTGGTGAACAAAAGAAATCAAAAATTATATTTTCCAGTTAAGAACAAAACTAACTAAACACAAACTGGAAAACAAAACTAAAGCAAGGTGCCAAGTGGAGAATAAAGCAATGAAAAGGAAACTAACAAATATGTTGAGAAGAAAGGATAGAAAGAAAAGAAAGAATAGATATGCAAAATTAAATAGAGGTAGATGAATAAGATTTATATACATTGAAGATAAACTGCAAGGGGAAAAGAACAGTCTGAAAAGCAAGCAAGGGAATAAATGTAGAAAAAATAATAGGTTTAAAAATTAAAATAAAAAAAAAGAGAAAAGTAAGAAAGAAAAAAAAAAAATAGGAAAACTCCAGAGAACTGCAAAAGCCCAACATAGAGGCAGAGGTTTATAACAACAATAAAAAAATGTGACTGAGGAAAAAAAATGCTCAAAAACTTAATTAGATTTCATAATTCCAATAAAATTAACAACTATAAGGGGGAGAAACAACAACAGCAGTGGAGAGAAAAAAATTCAAAAGAATCTATAGAACAAGTCAAAACATAAGTATGATAAATGTTTTTTGTGTAACTTCTATCAGAGTCCTTTCCCTCGCTGGGAGTCAGAGTCCACCTTACCTCCCTAGGATGCCCTCCAACACTGTGCTGATCTCTGGACCTGCTGTGGGGGCACCTCATATTCTAATCTGTTCCTACTCCTCTGTGTTCTTGCCTCGAATGTCCACAGCTATCAGAGCTAGTGTGTTTTCTTGTCTGGGAGCTCTCAATGTCCTTTTATATTTTCCATAGACACAGAGTCTGCTTAGTTGATCATGTGCATTTAATCTTCAGCTTGTACACCTGGTGGGAAAGTTTTGAGTCTTCTTCCATAGCCACACTGCCCCTGGGTTTCAATTGTGGTTTCTGCATGTGGGTCATCCACTGGGGTTGCTCCAGAGGCTGCTCTGGAAAACGAGTTTTTCCCTGTGAAGGCCAGGTGTGAAGGTGGTGCAGTTGCTTGGGTCAGAGGGGTTCTGGCAGCCCCAGGTACTCAGGGGAATTGGCGGCTATGGCAACAAGAAATATAGTGTTCTAGAAGTGTACGGCAACCAGTATTGGACAATTTGTTCCAGTATTCTTGCCTGGAGAATCCCTGATAGAGAAGCCTGGCAGGACACAGTCTACAGGGCCACAAAGAGGTGGACACAACTGAGGCAAACCTGCATACACAGATGCAGCTTTTTTTTTTTTTTTTTTTTGCCTATGGCAGCTCTACCCCATGAGACTTGAGCATGAAGGTGGTGCAGCTGCTTGGACTATGGGGCCCCTGGTGGCACAATGTGTGTAGGGACTCGGACTGCATTCACCCCGGGAGTTACAGCCCTATCAGAGTCTTTTTCTGAACCTCTTATAGCTGGCAAACGGAAGGCCTCTTTGGCCAGTCTTTCTCTGTAGCTCTGACCATTCAGTCCCTTAGAGGGTTCCCTTGCCTGGGGTCCTTCTCTGTTGTTCAGCATGTCAGACACAGACACGCCCTGACTGGAGTGTGACTGTAGATCGGTGCATCTGGCACTTAAAGGGGCCCCTTGTTGGGATCCTACTCTGTAGTTCAGTGCATCAGGCATGTGATGGGCCAGCCTCTCTATTGCTCACCTGCTGATGCTGGCCTATGGGGAGAGAGAGGTTATGGTGATGGCTCCACCCCCTACATGAGACTCAGCAGTCTCTCCTCACTTCCATAGCTGTCCTGCTTTCCTCTACAGGCATTTCCCACCACAATCTCCTCCACCATATCCCCTAGATCCCTTTCTCCAGAGTCAACCAATTCCCTCACCCTGAGATTGCTCAACAAACCCTCAACTCCAGCTCCCAGCTGCTGTGCCTTCCAGGGGACCAGCATCCCTGTCCAGAGCATGTATGGCTACAGCAAGCACTGTCTGATTCTCATTCCATTTAGGCTTCCACAGATCAGCTGTTTCACTCTCAGCCTTAAATGTCTCTCCTCTGAGTCAGACAGTTGCCCTGATGTCAGGATGGGACCCCTGCTTCAGTTCTCCCATCCACTGAGGGCAGGTCTAGTCCTACTAACACTCCTGTTTTTCCCCCTAGTTCCTTCGTCCTACAGAGTTTTATGTGGTATATTCTTTACCACTGATCAGGTACTCCTGTCCGCTCTTAGCTGGTGTTCTGCATGCACTTCTGTATCTGAAGGTGTATTCCTGATATATCCATGGACAGAGATGTACTCCACATATCCCTACTCCTCTGCCATCTTGTTCTCCTAAATTAAAGATTTAAAAGCTGACTGTAGATGGTGAAACTAAGGCTACAGGTATTGGAGTCCCTGGGGACAGTATCAAGATGTCCCATTACAAGGAACAGATTATTAATCATGGGAAGTACTTGATACGGGAGATCCATGAACTGGGGGATCTTGGCCCCCGAGGAAAAGTTAAAAAGTTGAACTGATTCCTCTTTTCCTAAACTTAAGAGCTTGAAATGATATGATTGCATAAGACAAGTTGGTGATATTTTGACATGTTACTTTCACTCTGACTGTTGTCCTCACCTGGCCCACAGAATGAACAACCATGCTACTGTCCACTACTTGTGAAACTGTCTTCACTTTTAGGGCACTAACAGTTGGGAATGCATTGCAATGAGCAGCCAAAGCACACCTTAGCAGACAGATTCCCTGAAAACATCCCAAATGAACAAGAGGTGTGCTCGTGTCAGGAGCTGAATCTGTTCCTTAAGGAAGGAATAGCAAATTGAACAAAAAATATGAAAAGAGCATCTTTGTGCTTAAAAGGGCTTCTGTGGTGGCTCAGACAGTAAAGAATCCACCTGCAATGCAGGAGACCTGGGTTCAATCCCTGAGTTGGGAAGATCCCCTGGAGAAGGCTACATTCCATGAGTTTGCAAAGAGTTGGACACAATCAAGTGACTAAGCACATAATGCTTGAAAAGAAAAATGAGTACCATGCTACATTTTAAATATAAAATATAAGTATTTTGAGTGCACTAAGAATTTCCCAGCTATTTTCTATAGAGACTAGCTAGTAAGATTCAAAAATCTGATGTCTCCCGCATTATAAATTGATCACTCCCTTTTACCACCATGCCCCATGCCTCAGTGATTTTATGTGACAATTATCCTTTTTGTAATTTTCATTACTTGTGTAAATTAATCTCTGAATATTTCTGTTGTATAATTTGTCATGCATTTATTATCTAATCATCCTCACTCCATATATGTGCTAAAATCTAGTGATACGTTTCCACATTGACATATGTCAATTGGATTAGAAGTCTCTTCTGAAAATTTTAATTTGTGAAATTTTCTTTAATTTTCTAATCTTCCCAGTGTGGTTTCTGGATTTCCTTCCCCATCAGGAGCAGAGAAGCATGCAAGCCTGCAAAGTTGGCCTCCATAATATACTCAATCTATCTCTATTTAATCCCTGCGAAAGGTAAAATCTGCTAATCTCATTTAAAATGAATTAAATTGAAAAGCAGAGACATTACTTTGCCAACAAAGGTCCGTCTAGTCTAGGCTATGGTTTTTCCAGTGGTCATGTATGGATGTGAAAGTTGGACTGTGAAGAAAGCTGAGTGATGAAGAATTGATGCTTTTGAACTGTGGTGTTGGAGAAGACTCTTGAGAGTCCCTTGGACTGCAAGGAGATCCAACCAGTCCACTCTAAAGGAGATCAGCCCTGAGTGTTCTTTGAAAGGAATGATGCTAAAGCTGAAACTCCAGTACTTTGGCCACCTCCTGTGTAGAGTTGACTCACTGGAAAAGACTCTGATGCTGGGAGGGATTGGGGGCAGGAGAAAAGGATGACAGAGGATGAGGTGGCTGGATGGCATTACGGACTCAATGGACGTGAGTTTGAGTGAACTCCGGGAGTTGGTGATGGACAGGGAGGCCTGACATGCCGCAATTCATGGGGTCACAAAGAGTCGGACATGACTGAGTGACTGAACTGAACTGAAAACCCCACTTAATGGGGGCTTCTCTGATGGCTCAGCAGTAAACAATCCTCCTGCAAAACAGGAGACATTGGAGACTTTTGTGTTCAAGCTCTGAGTTGGAAAGAACCCCTGAAGGAGAAAATGGCAAGAAGATAACATGGTTAGTTGGATAGTATCAGCAACTCAATGGACAATAATTTGAGAAAATTCTAGGAGATAGCAGAAGACAGAGGAGCTTGGCATGCTGCAGACCATGAGGTTGCAAAGAACTGGACACAACATAGCTACTGAACAACAGCAACCTGACTTAATGTGTTCCCTTTCCTTTGAAGTAAATCCATTTTAATATGCTATTGTTGTTACCACAAAGTTGGGTTAGAGAATATGTTAGAGTCTTCTATATTTCTTCAAGACCTTAAACCTCAAATCTCCATTCTTCCTGCAAGTCCCTCATCTAACCTCTAGGTAGAGGCTGGGAAGCTGGTTCTGGCTGAGCCCTGCAAAAAAGCCTGCAGTATCTGCTATTCAACTGGAGAAAGGATCAGGTACCTAATTAGAACAAGAAGAATACAAAAGAAAATCTGAGAGACCCCAAAATGTTCCCATTCCATATCCTAAAGTACATTTGTTTCAGCAGAAAACGAGCCTGGATCAGCGAAGTGAGGTTGATATAAATCAGTGTTTCTCCAAATTTGGTTGAGAATCAGAATTACCTATAATACAAGGTGCTAATTCCTCTCCCTAGAAATTCTGTTTCAGTTCTGGAGGGGGGCATGGCAACCCACTCCAGTATTCTTACCTGGACAGAGAAGGCAATGTCTGATTCTTTGCAATCCCCATGGACAGAGAAGCCTGGCAGGCTACAGTCCATGGGGTTGCAAAGAATCAGACATGACTGAGCAACTAAGCACAGCACACATTTAGGTAAGGACTTAGAATTTTTTTTTTTTTAAATATATATTTCCTTACTTTTTGCTTTATTAATGTGACATAATTCTTATGCCCAGGTAAGTTTATGAATCATTGCTCCATTGACAACAGAGGAAGCCCCACCAATGAAAATAGAATTGAACCATCCAGTATTCTTGCCTGGAAAATCCCAGGGATGGCGGAGCCTGGTGGGCTGCCAACTATGGGGTCGCACAGAGTCGGACACAACTGAGGCAACTTATCAGCAGCAGCAGCACCTGGTTAGTTCCTTCTTGTGTAAGATTTGTGAAGAGCTCTTTCTTTTTCTTTAGTAAATTATGTCCTCATGTTATATATGAATCAACTGAGGCACAGAGAAATCAAACAGCCCAATATGTCACAGCAAGGGATTAGCAGAACAGAATTGTACATACTCTTTCTCTATATACATTATTCTTGTTCTAGATATGCTTTAGATTGCTCTACATTAATCTCTGTTTTGAAATTGGAAAAGGATACTATTTGGAGTAATTTTCCATTTAGTTTGTCAACTTTTTAATGTTTTAGCTTCGTGAACACACCTAAATTCTAAATTGAAAGCTCCTGTAGCTTTAGAATGAAATTCAAGGATATTGAGTATCAGCAGAAAGGTCTCATTGTGTATATTGAAAATCCCATCATTTGTTTCCATGCTGCACTTAAGCAGTGTGATTTTCTTGCTGGCAGGCCATTTATCACTCCCTACTGGCCATCAATAATTGATTAGGGAGATTGGATTCAGTACAATGCAGATAAGCCCATTTTATCAACACAGAGTACAGTTTGCATCAAAATATAGTAACACTTGAATCTCTGCTTATTCATCTTTGATAGTCTGTCTGGGGATTTTCACTTCTTTCATAGCAGAAGAGAAAGAAAGGATTGGGCAGAAGGGAAAATAATTAGCTGGGTTTTTTTATGCCAATGTGCTTAGTTGCTTAAGTTGTGTCTGACTCTGCAACCCCATGGAACATAGCCCACCAGGCTCCTCTGTCTATGGGACTTTCCTAGCAAGAATATTGGAGTGGCTTGCCATGCCCTGTTCCAGGAGATCTTCCTGACCCAGGATCAAACCTGCATCTCCTGAGCCTCCTGCATTGCAGGCAGATTCTTTACCACTGAATGCCAATACCCTGATTATGCCAATACCTCTAAGGTAACTGGCTTCTTACAATTTATGTTTCTTACCCTCACCTAAAAACAAAGAACAAGACTTTTTAAGTCAAAACCATCAAACATCCCTCATCTTCCCAGAAAAGGGATGCAGATTCTCAAGCTAACTTCCTGTCCTTTCAGGAACTGCCACCATCTTCTCTCTCCCCAAATTTCTATTTCTGCAATTCCTCAACAGCACAGTAGCTCAGTCTTGCCAGTTTTTGTGCTGACCTTAAAGATAAGGGCACAAGCTATTTGGTTGAAAGCATTGCACTAGAGAAACCAAAAGTTAAAGCAATAAACATGAGCAAACTGCAAAGATTACAGACTTGCAACAACTTCTTTCTGTGAAGTTTTAGAAAGTCCCAATTCTTTTCTATAAATTAAAAAAAAAAAAAAAATCTGTCCTTGCATTGAATTCTGCAGATAGGACTCAGACTTATCCCTTTTTCTTTGGATCTGTGTTGATAGAAGGCACTTCCCTCTTTATAATGCCTTTCTGGACTAAAGACCTGAAGGTGCAATCAACATAGAATAGTAGGGACTTCCCCTTAGTCTAACTTGGGGAACAGGTGTTTCTGAGTCATTCTCATAAAAACAGGTTGGAAAAGAAATGGTAACAACTAATCCTGAAAATCTGAGATGTGTCAGACTGGTCCAATGTTGTCAATGGAAAACTGAATAATTCTTCATGGTGGCTCTAGGAGGTAGATAGTTTTTGTCTTCACCAAGTTACAAATAAGGCAACTAAGACAGGAGAGGTTTGGTAACTTAGTGAACCAGAATGTGAACAAAGTAAGTGTGTGTCTAGACCTTCACAGTCATAAACCACTGGGCATTTCCTCTGCTGCTCCTCTGACCACAGGCTTCATGCACCCTAGTGTGCCTGCTCTCCACACCGGAAGATCATCTTTTGGCATTTTCCTCTCTTGGCTAATTTTCTTAAGATTACATTAAGAGAGAAGCTTTTGGCATTGATTATAAAGTAGTGTATTTTCTCTTTTCCCCAGAGACTTAAGTTTACCCCATATGTTTGCACATGTAAGCCTGGAAGCCAGTTGATATGGTGCTGGGGTGGTGACTTCTTGAAAGCAAGACATTCAGGCATTTTTCTGTCCTTTTCCCCTTAGTCACTCCTCCAGCTTCCCCTATTTTCATGACAAGAGTGGCCAGGCTGGGAGGGGCTGAGGTCATCATTTTCAGCGCCATCAACCAGGTCTGATTACAAGTAGATTTCAGCCTTCAGTAATAGCATTTTCACCCAATCTCAGGAAAAGTAATTTGTGTATATAAATAATATAAAGAATACAGATTTTTAGAGAAACAAAATTTGAGCACAAAGATTATCCAAGAGTTTTTAAATAATTTCTTACATTCACCTAGGAAGCAAGGAACATTATATTATTGCATCAAGTTTTGTTCATTTTTGTCTTTATAATGTGACCAAGGACCTAACTTCCCCTTTGGTGCCCTCCTGTAACTGCCAATAATGCTAACAGGACATATAAGCTCTCTTCAAAGAGGCAAGGGTGCTGCTCACCTCTGAACAGTTTTGCAGTCTTCCCTACTCTTTCTAACCTCTAATTCTCCCCCCCTCTCTCTGTCACTCTCTCTATATATATATACATGTTTATTCAATAAAGCCAGTGACTAACACTACATTTTGATGATGTCAGACCACCCTCCAGAACTTCCTCTATCGGAAACCTTAAGAAATACCTGTTTCCTATACTTTTTAGGAAAGGAAAAAAAAAATCAGTATTATAAAAATAAATTTGGGCACCTGAAAACACAAACAGCAAAGATTATGTCTCTTTATTTAAAAGGGTGGAATGTATCTAGAAATTTATATAAAATATTGAATAAAAATGTCAGAATAACACCACCTATAGGCTAACTTATGAGCAAAACACAACTAACATAAATATTAAAAATATTATACCTATAACAAATGCAGGTGATCCAGAGGAAATTAAATGGGAAGGTAGAATTAAAGCTTCAAGAAACACATTTGACTACTCAGTTGTCTCCTGCTATGTACTAGAGCTACTACTAGAAACTGAGGTCATAGAAATGAAAGATATGGTACTTTCACTGAAAGTGTTCATGGACTTGTAAGAGAGGAAGATAAGAACATAAAAAGTTACTATGGTGTTGATGGATGAGATACAGAATATATACATAGTATATTTAACAGTCTCTGGCTTGGTCCAAAGAGATACAGAAAATATTTTGCAAGAGAAAAAGACACTGGAAAAGTTGTTTTAGCAAGAAAGAAGTGTACAAATAAAAATATCATAGGCAGAAGAAACAACATGCTCATGGGGGCCAAGGAATGTGACAGTTGAGTGCATTTGGAGAGAAATTCAAATTATTCCTTGTAGTGAAACTTGCCATACAATTCATCAATCCCATTCCTAGCTATTGATATTTACTGCACTGATTTGAAAACACACACACAAATAGTTATAGTAGCATCATCATCAAAAACTAGAAGTAACTGGCTATCTTTCAAAAGGCAAAAAGTCTGTGTTCCATCCACACAATGAATCAGTGATTAAATGGAGTGATTACTATTTAACAATTTAAAGAAACAAGTTATTAATTTACACAAAAACATAGGTGAATGAAAGAAGCCAGACCAAAAAGGATGTATATTGTATTATTTAGTTCATATGTCATTCTGGGGGAAAAAAAAAAAAAATTTGAGGGTAGAAACGTTAATCATTGTAATGGGTTTGAAGGAGAGAATATTCAACCAGGGAAGTTAAAAGGATTTTTAAAGTGATAAAAGAAAAAGCCTGCATGTCAAAACCCATAGAACTTTATAGCACATAGAAGGAACATTAATATATGCAAATTAAAACATAATAAAGAGAAGTAGTGAATCAACCAGGTTAGAATGTGAATTATGACAAAAGAATTTATATCAAAATCTCACTCAAGGTGGTGATAGAAAGTTTCTGACCTGAGTAACTTCTGACAATTGTGCTTTGACTAGAAATTGTAAGAATAAAGAGACAATGATGGGTGTGAATATAGATAACTCTACCCTCGTTGATAAAGTTGCATCTCATGGGGGTACGAGTTAACACCTCTGAAATTGCTTTGCAAATATATTAGGACTGAACAAACAAATAATGACTGGTGGAGAGTGGGAGCTATGTTTCTCACTGCTGGAGGTAGAACTTATAGATATGCAAGGGAAAATGGCTAGGAACTAAGAGGAACAAGATAAGGCTCAATGATATCAGTATGAACTCATACATATTATAAGTACAAAATAATAGATATAGACATAATTATAGACGTCTGTAGGTAAACATACATATATTGCCTAGCTATGTCCACTGAGAGAGTCTAGAAACAATGACATCCAGGTAACAAAAGGCATATCCTATGGGTAGATCTTTATTTCTAATACCATTTTCCAACATAAGGAGTCAAGGTTATCTGGTTTTGAGGGAGGGCAAGAATATACAGTGAAGCATCTTGTAATGTCAGAAAGCTAAGAAGTGATTTAAAACAAAGGAAAATTCCAAGTGGCCAAAGCTGAAACCATAATATAATATTAGATTATAGCCCCAATATTAAATAAATATTGAATTGATATAGAAAAAAAAAAAATGATTCAATTAAATAAATAAATGGGGGTAGAAAATACACATTTCACATATAGAAGAATTCCAAATAATTTTTGTAACTATTACCCTCTCCAAAAAATATGATTTAGCAACTTCTTTCCCATCCCCTTGAGTGTGAGCTGCACTTTCAGAGTATAACATGAAAAAATTGACAGGAGAGGTTGCCTTTTGTAGAAAACATGGTAAATACTATCTCTTGGTCAGATGATCAAGTTTTACATCATCACTTAAAAGCAATATTTATGATATGTACCATTAATATGGGGCTTCCCTGGTGGCTCAGAGGTTAAAGCGTCTGCCTCCAATGCGGGAGACCCGGGTTCGATCCCTGGGTCGGGAACAACACCTTATCTCTGTGATCCAATTATTTCAAGATAATTTCAAAGAAAAACAACAGACATAAGGGACAACAAATTCAGGAAATAAAGTTATAGTGTAGGAACGTCAAGTATATCTATAGGTCTCCATCTCCAGAACAGTTTGGATTGTGTGTTCAGTTAGCACAAAGAACAAGCATATTAATTTATTACTAGGCTCTGGAGTCTTCCCAGGTGGCTCAGTGGGTAAAGAATCCCCCTGCAGCGCAGGAGGATTGCAATGCAATGCAGGGATCAAATGTGGGTTTAATCCCTGAGTTGAGAAGATCCCTTGGAGGAGGAAATGAAAACCCACACCAGTATTCTTGCCTGGAGAATCCCATAGACAGAGGGTCCTGGAGGGCTCTAGTCTAAGGGGTCACAAAGAGTTAGAGGCTTTGGAGTCAATTTTGGGGGGTTTAAATACAGGTTCCCCTAGTTACTAGTTGTATTATCATGGGCAAGTTATCTCTGAATTTCCTTTTTTTTTTTTTCTCATCTATAAATAGGGATAACAATGGAAATTACCAGGTTGGTGTGAGATTTATGAACAAGTTCAGCTCAGTCAGAATGGTACCTGATTCATAGTAAACCCTCAATAAGCATTAGCTAATATTATATCTGAAGCAATAAACTGTACCTTTTGACAGAGCTGAGGATGGGGGTGTGCGCTGTTTTGCTCACTTTTGTATCTGCAAGACCTAGTAGTTTATGAAGAAATACTTGTTGAATAATCCTACCTAAACTTCATGACAGACCAAAGTATACTTTTTAAATAAAGCATAGAAATTGTGAGAAACTAAGAGAGAAGTTTAGTTCAATAGTTTTCATGTCATGTCACTACTGCGTCTCTTTTGCTTTCATCCAACATTCTACCCAGAGCCATTCAGATGAAGAGACACTGCCTGTGGGGGCTAGTTTGGACCTGGGTCAAATGGGAGAGCTGTGTGGACAGGCATCTAAAAAGGTGACCCCTCAGTGTGTCCCAGGCAGCAAATTCTTCTCTTCTGATCTGCCTTTCTTGGGAAATGAGAAAGAAACAAGAAGTATAGACTTGGTAGAAAGCATAAGGAGGCTATCAACTTTTCTATATAATCAATTCAGGCAGTGAATGTCATTGTCTCCAGCAAGGACAGATTCTGCAAGTTCAAAAAGCTTTCAAGAGCACAGACTGAACATCCCTTGGGGGCAGGTATAACTTCAGCTCTTAGGTGGCAGAACTATCTAAAGGGACAAAAATAAAATTCTTTAGACCAAAAAGACATGCCAGCTAATTGCTCAAAGCCTGAAAGCAAGCAAGGGGATGAACTGTCTGAGGTCTGACAAGTGTTTCATAAGGTGAGTTGGCGCTGTGTCTAAAGGAAAAGCGATCACCTTGAGAAAGTGCCACCACCAAAAACGTTCTTATTCTCTGATGATTAACAAAGTCATTATTTATCTTTTTGTGATTACCCTTGAATATATAACACAGATCCTTTGTCATAAAAAGAAACACTGTTTTTGCATTCCAGTGAGAACAGAAGAAAGGTTTAATTACTCTCCATGGCATCTGCTTATTCGAGTCGTCTTATGAATAATCATGGAGACCAACATATCCAGATGGTCAAGCTGTCTTTCTTTTTCTGCCTTTCTCTTCCTTTCTCATGATTGAAAACATTTTCTTTTACATCCAGAAAAGACACTTATTGAAAGATGATTGGGCATGTGACTCCAAATGCCTGGGATAATATGGAAAAATAAATTCCAATAACAGGCAAGCACATGATACTCAAGCTGATTAATTCTTGGCTATTTGCCTCACTCCAGCAGGTTGTTACTGACTAATTAAATAGCTTTTGCCTTTAGGCAGAACCATCACTTTACCACAAACTGCAAACTATTTACCTATGCATCAGAAGTAGGAGAGGTGTTATTTAGATTATGTAAAATTAAATCAGAAGCAAAACAATTGGCAGATAGCTCACTCTAAGACTCAATAACCACAAAAGTTAGGAAATTATCACTAATTCATATCAGTACATAAAAACATAGCTCAAGCTATTTTCTATATACACACACACTAAGATATGTTGTTTGGTGCTCTTCTCAAAAGAAAGGTGGGTGATGTTCATGATCATATATATCATATACATTTTGGAAACATTATCTATTATACAACTCCTAGAGAGTCACAACTAGGCTCAAGAATTTTTCAGTAACTGGTTTAAGCTTGTTCAATGTAGGTTGGTAAACTGACTTTGGAACAATTTTTGTTACTGTTGCTTTTACAAAAGTCTTGGAAAATACTAGTTCTGTGGCTTTCATTTGGGAAAGATCTCTTTATATAACATAAGCTTACCTCTGTAGACCCTCAAGACATATTTCTATGATGATGCATTTTAAGCTCTGATCATTTAGAACTGTACCATTCTACTTTCCAAATCAGGCAGAGAGCACAGGGCATCCACCCAAATGGTCCTGGAGAATTAGCTACTTCTGGCTAGAGAGGTATTTTATGGCTTCCAAAGTAATAAAGTGGCCTATTCTCAATGCAGCACCAATAATAGCAGTTGCTTCCCACATAGAGTAAAGATTAACTGCAGGGCTTGGGTGGATTTACAGGCAGGTTATTATACCCTGGAAATAAGAGGGTGTTACTAATTCTCTTTCCTGTACTTTAACAGGCTGACAGCCTCATGGACTCCAGGGAACTTCATGAGACAAATAACCCTCCAAATAAACCACCTGGGAATAGGGAGCTCAGAGGGGACTCTGCCTCTTCTGTGATCATCACTATTCACTGTGGCAAAAGGACAGCAAAAAAAAAAAAAAAGCATCAGTTATCACACTGTGTTTCTAAGAGTATCCATCTCAGAGGAATTCATGGTTTGAATGGGCAACTGGAATGTTCACCCATCAGCCATTATCCCCATTACCCTCTCCTGGGACGACTATAGTCAATGATGATCTATTTTATCTCACGACAAGTTCACAGTGTCCACATCAACTCTCTTAATCTTTTCCTTCTTATCCTTAGGAGAGATTACAGGTGATGTAAAGCCAAGAAACACAAGAAACAACCCCAAATTCTATAGCTTGGAGCTGAAGACCTACTATACTATTTCTTTCTCTATTATGTCAGATCCTTGCAATCCAGTTTAGATTTTAGGGTCCCAGATGTCCACTGGTTCATGAGGGAAGTTTCTGATGCATTATCAAGTAGGATATTCCCTACATGGTAGCTTTTGAGGGATTTCCAAGGGGCCTCTTTTGCCCAGATAGAATAACTAATGTAGACTACTGAAGTATCTAAAATATCTGGATTCAATATTAATCGTAAGAACATCTTAACAAGATTAGGTTGTAATCAGTATTTTTGACATAATTTCAATGATGATCTCATGGTCATCTAATAATGACATGCAACCCTTGTTACCTAGCACTTGACTCACGGAGTTACACAGGATATAGGATATATTGATCTATATCAAGTTTCCAAACAAATTATGGGGAAAACATACACTGAGCTGTTAAAACTAGCTCTTCCTCTGAAGCGAGCCATCACAATCCCTTCATCCCACCCAGCTAATGATCATGACATGATGTAGAAAGCAGGGTATTTCACAGAACCAAGTATTTGTAAGGCTGGGCCATGTGAGCAGTGCATGGGAGAGCTTGGGCCAACCACTTGCAAGAATTAGGATTGACCACTCCAAGTCTCAATTTCCACACCTATTAAATATGTGTCTTGTTGTTGTTCAGTCACTAAGTCATGTCAATTCCTTGAGACTGTAGCCTGTCAGGTTTCTCTGTCCATCTGATTCTCTAGGCAAGAATACTGGAAGGGGTTGCCATTTCCTTTCCCAGGGGATCTTCCTGACCCAGAGATCAAATCCATGTCTCCTTCATTGCAGGCAGATTCTGTACTGCTGAGCCATTGGAAAAGCCTGTTAAATATGCTAAACCACGTAAAATTGTTGTTAAAAATAAGAATAATGATACATCCTTTTTCATAGGCTTGCTAGGAAGGTTTTGATAAGTTAATGTGTGTAGTGCTTAGAAGAGTGTCTGGTACATAGAACATTGTCAATAATGCTAATTCTTGTCATTTAGTCTTAATTTAATCCTTAAAAAGACTTATTGAAGTAGGTGTCATAATGCCTAGTTTCTAAACAAATAGAAATTCAGGCAGGTCATCACCTTCCCAGGATCACCTAGCTAAACTGTAAATCTAAAATTTAGACCCATTCTCTCTAACTCCAAAAACCTCTGCTTTTGTCCACAACACTGAACTACATCTGTTTAAATCCTGCCATGCTTAATGACTAAAGAGTTTCCATAGTGGCTTAACTGGTTAAAAACAAACAACAACAACAAAAAACCTGTCTGCCAATGCAGGAGACACAAGAGACAGATTTGATCCCTGCATCGGGAAGATTCCCTGGAGAAGGAAATGTGACCAATACAACCCATTCCAGTATTCATGCCTGGAAAATACCATGGACAGAGGAAGCCCCAGGGGCTACAATCAATAGGATCACAAAGAGTCAGACATGACTGAGTGTGCACGTGTACACACATACACACACACACTAAATGACTGAAGTACTTTATATTTCTAATTCCACTTCAGAGACCTTGAAAACAACTCCATACATTAATATATGGTAACACTGAATATGAAAAACACACAAACTTAATAAAACTGTATCATCAGTTAGAGGAGGTAGTATGCTCTGGAGCTGAGGAGTTTGTCTGTGTATCTCAAAGTTTCTTTATCATGGTAAATAACTTTGGCTTCTTTCTCAGTATGGCCCTATGAGAGTGTTTTTCTCAAATCCCCAAATGCAGAACATCAGCTTCTGTGTTTTGAAATCCAATGTTGCATTTGCACTTAAGGCTGACCTTCGCATTCTCCCTTTCATAGGGAACATTGAATTCTTTAGACGGTGGCTTTGATTAAATGGCAATCCACTCCAGCACTCTTGCCTGGAAAATCCCATGGATGGAGGAGCCTGATAGGCTACAGTCCATGGGGTCGCAAAGAGTTGGACACGACTGAGCGACTTCACTTCACTTTTTGATTCAACAGCATTAGAAATATATATCGGTTTAAATTGCTTTTACTTGACTTTTCTTTCCTTTCCTTCCTTCTATTCAACCTGTCTCCCTTCCTTCTTCCCTTCTCACTTCCTTCCTTCTTTCTTTGCCTTCTTCCGTCCTTCTGTCCTTCAATAAGAATCAGACTTGTATCATGGTTTGTTGGCTCTCTCAAGTTCTTTAAGTGTCCCTCCCATTTTCTTTCATAAGCATTTCCTCTAATTCATTTCTTGTGTATTTCATTCCTTCTTGTCATCTGCTTTCCAGAGGACCTAGACAAACACTTGGATGAACCCTATGATGAAACACAAGATAGTGACAGCTTTTGGTGAAAAATGTCGGATTTGTGATCTCCGAAGAAGAAGATTTAGCTTTGGGACCAGGGACGAGGCTTGATCATGCAAGAGCTTTTGTGAAGCAGAGTTTTATTGAAGTATGAAAAGGGACAGAGAAAGCTTCTGACATAGACATCAGAAGGGGAATAGAGAGTGCCCCCTTGCTTGTGTTAGCAAAGGGTTTATATACTTTTTAATTAAGTTAGTACAATAAATCAAAAGAATGTCTCAAGGCTGTAAAAATTTTACCAGACCCACTCCCATAATTTACATTTTAAGGTAACAGGATTAGAATTTAACAATAGAAAGATTTTACCAAACCGACTCCCATAATATACATTTTAAGATAACAGGATTAGTCAGAAAGTTTTCAGGAAGGAGAAACTGTCCTCAAGCAAGATACATTATTGTTATACAATCCTTAGTACAGAGTTTAAGCTGAGCTATTTGTTGTGTAATTATGAGTTCTGGGCTTAAAGAAAAAAAAAAAAAAAAAGCATTTTATATGACTAAGACTAAGGAATGTAGAGAGAGGGAAAAAAAAAAAATTTGTTCTTTCCTTCTCCTTGAGGCTCAGAGCATCTGCCTGCAATGCAGGAGACCTGGGTTCGATCCCTGGGTCAGGAAGATCCCCTGGAGAAGGAAATGGCAACCCACTCCAGTACTCTTGCCTGGAGAATCCCATGGACAGAGAAGCCTGGTAGACTACAGTCCATGGGATCGCAAAGAGTCAGACATGACTGAGAGACTTCACTTTCACTTTCTCCTTGAGAATTCCAGACCCCTCTTTCCTCCTCGGGGACCCTAGACTTCTTATCAACCTGCCTAGAAATTGTCTCTCTCAATAGTCAGCTGGCATCTTCAATTCTACCTTTCATTCTACTCTTAGTGTCTAGGTATCCATTAGATTTTTAAAGACAGAACATCTGTCCCAGAGGTTAGTTACCACATTATATACACATGTTCAATGTCAATGATACTATTTACAGTTGAAACACTTTTTCCTAAAGGAAGGAAAGGAGGAAGGAAAATATATCATTTATCAAGTATCTACTACACACCAGGCATAATGTTCTGATGGGCCATTTTACTTCAACTTCAAAGAAATCTTGTGCTTTATATTTGCATACAAGACTGAAAAAGTTTAAGCATAATATGAGGAACCTAAGAATATAAGAGGTAGAAGAATTCAAATTTTAGTCATGGTCTTATGTTCTTATTTGTATATTGTAAAGACTCTAAAAGATATCATTCTATACTACATTTTAGAGATATCTAATGCATGAAATATAGTTACTGAACACAAACATATGTATACCCACAACACTAGTAGTTAAGGGATAATATGATTATAAATATATGCCTGTGTGTGTTAGTCACTCAGTCACGTCTAACTCTTTGTGCCCCCATGGACAATGGCCACCAGACTCCTCTGTTCATTGAATTTCCCAGACAAGAATACTGGAGTGGGTTGCCATTTCCTACATGTATATAAATACATGGGTAGATATAGACATGAATGTATAATAAAATGGATTCAGTATACAAAATTCTTATTTGTGTGTCATACAGAGTTTTATGTTTCAAAACAGCACATATATTGCTATCAGGGTCTTTTGTTACATGAGATAACCTGTTTCTAAAAAATAAGGATTTCAACATGAGGACAGCTGAAGATGTCAAAGACAAAGCATTAATAACATTGGTGGTTCTGGTCTATATTTGAGCTCCATTCCATTCTGCTAGTGACCTTAGATGTGACAAATAAGAGGGATCAGGTGCCTGTAAACAGCACAGAAAACCAATAACTCACCAAAGGAAACCAACATTCTTCTATTGAATTCTGTCAAAGTCTCTGTTACTGTAACCTGTCTTATCAGCAGTAAGTAGATGAGATCATCCAATAATCCCAGAAAGGAAAACCAAAATATATTTGCTTTCACAAATGCCTCAATTTATGATGTTTTCTATGTAAAGAAGATAGAATTGGTCTGAATGATGATAGTCCCATGTGGTGAATGCTCACTATGTTCAAAACAGTACCAAGTGCTTTTCATGAATTCTCTTTCATTTCCTCACATGTCCAAACTCACATTGATAATAAGTCATTGATCTTGGTTCTGTCCTTCTCTGAAGCCTGTATAGGTCACAAACATCTGCCTCTGATGTATTGACACCTCTTGCTGATATTTCTTTTTTTGACAACCCACTTTCGACTTTGTCTCCATTCTTAATTATCATCAGGACACTCCTCAACATCCCACATCACACACACCCTTAGTTTCATTATTTTTATAGTATTCTCAGTGTGCATGAATGTCCTTCAACCCCCAAGGAACTCATTCAACTTTACTTTGAAGGAAGAACCAGATTCATTGTATCTCACCTGCTCTACAAAGCAGTGCCCATCTCAGCAGCAATGACAGTGGGGTCCTGAAGGTTCCCTTCATGCTGCTTCATGCTGGTTCCCTGAGAAAGTAACTGGCAGGCCTTTTCTGAGTGCCCTCCATGACTGAGTGAGCTCCCCTTAGCCAACCTGCATGAAAACAGACCATGCATCAGCCCTTCATGTAGGGATCACTAACTGTAAGTTGATTAAGCTACTGGGATTCAAAACAGTGGTTACATTCAGGCAAGGTACTTTTGGAGTAGCTCAGATGCCAAACTCTCCTCATCAATCACGAAACTGAATCATGGGAGGTAGACTCCAGTTTGGGTTGACAAGTTGATGAATAAAGGAGGTGACCTCTATCTACAACCAAGAAGCAAAGTATTGGGGACTTTGCAAGAGAAAGACTTAAGATAGAACAAAAGAAGAAATTTGTTGTTAATCGAGCACCTGATATTTTGTTATTGCTGTTTAATTGCTAAGTAGTGTCTGACTCTTTTGTTACCCCATGGACTGTAGCCCATCAGGTTCCTCTGTCCATGGGATTTGCTATGCAAGAATAGTAGAGTAGGTTGCCATTTTCTCCTCCAGGGGATCTTCCCCACCCAGAGATTGAAGCTGTATCTTCTGCATTGGCGGGTGAATTATTTACCTCTGAACCACCAGGGTAGCCCACCTGATATTTAGTTAGGCTAAATTTTGTTCAGTCTTTACAAAACTTCATTCATTCATTCATCCATCAACCCTCTTTTTGGTGCTATAACAAACATTTTTCCAAGTCTTGGAGATTTAATTGAGAAAGAAACAGAAAGGATTTCAATCTTATAAAGCTTACTTTCTGGAACTAAAAGGAAGGAAATAAATAGTAAAAAATAAATGATTCCGAAGAGCAGTAAATGCTACAAAAGCATTATAGTGGAATATTGTGCTAGAATCAGGCTGTGAGAAGCACCACTTCTTATTGAGTGCTCAGGACAGGAGATTCTGAGAAACGACCACTTTAGCTTATACTTGAGTCATGAGAAGATACCTGGTCCTGTGTGAAGATCAAGAAGGAAGAATGATCAGTGACAGCAAAGGAACTGGCCTTAGGAATGAATAAGGACTACTGAAGAAAAAATCTTGGAATGAGGGAAAAGCTTTACCAGCCCAGGTAGGACAGTTACTGTCAGGATAAACTGTCAGCATTCTAACCCAAATGTGATGAAAATCACTGGAAAATTCCAAAAATAGGGAGTGGCATGATCTGAGTTGCATGCACATCAAAAGTTGCACAGATATTAAATAGCAGAGCTGCAATTTGAACCCAAGAAAGCTTTAGGGATTTTAGCAGGGCACCATGAAGATAGACACAATCTTGAACTACCAACCTAATTTGGTGAACTTCTTTCTTTGCTTATTGAAGCCATTGGTCAAAGTTAATGGAAGCTTCTTGGTTTTGGTTTGGTAGAGGACTCAGGGTATTCTGAAGCTGTTATCAGCACTTTACCTTACTGAGAAGTGCTTCTTTTTATTATTATCTAACTCCTTTTAGATTCAATTTCCACCTGATTTTGCCCAATCTCCTTCTGTTCTTATGTTAACACCCTTATTGTGTGCCTTAGAATTGGGAATGAAATTGGGAATGTAACTCTGGTCACGTGCGCTATCTAAAAAGACTTGGATTTTTGTTGAGTGGGCTCTGGGGGAAACATTTTCAATTTTTTGAAGAGGTTGTGTATTAATGAAATGTAAATTTTTAAGTAAGCAGCATACTGATACTTCTTATAATAAATTAGCTGCAGCACACTCATCTTCTACCAAGAACAAGGATAAATGCTAGATAAAAGGGAAAGCACATCTGTTTGAAAGCCTCATAGACCCACCAAGACAGCTGGAACTTAAGAGACCAATATCCCAGATGAAAAACCCAGAAATGTGATTCCAACCATCAGAGTCAGTCTTTCTCTCAAGGCATTTGAAGAAGTAACATCAATCTTAAATGCACTTCTCTAGATGAGGGAAAAAGGGAAACACTTTTCAACTCATTTTGTAAGATAAAAAACATCTTAATATAAAAACCTCATGAGGTTATAACAAGAGAAAAAACTTTCAAGACAATTACTCTCATGAAATTTTGTTCACTATACAAAATATTAGAAAATTATGCCCAATAATGAGATGTGTATAAGAGACAGTTGTGATTCCAACCATCAGAGTCAGTCTTTCTCTCAAGGCATTTGAAGAAGTAACATCAATCTTAAATGCACTTCTCTAGATGAGGGAAAAAGGGAAACACTTTTCAACTCATTTTGTAAGATAAAAAACATCTTAATATAAAAACCTCATGAGGTTATAACAAGAGAAAAAACTTTCAAGACAATTACTCTCATGAAATTTTGTTCACTATACAAAATATTAGAAAATTATGCCCAATAATGAATAAAAAATCTAATACAAACATGTGAAAATAAAACATACTAAAATTATATAGCTAAACTTTGTGCCAATAATTCAAGATTTATTTAAATTAGAAAGTTATCAAATTCTCTCCTTTGTCTTAAAAATAGGAAAATCATGTGACCATCTCAATAAAACATGTCTCACACCATTTACAAATTCAGTTTTAGATAAAGTATAGATAAATATGAATATTAAAGCAATAAAGGTTTTGGAATATAGTATATTATAATATTTTCATGACCTTTGGATAAGTACACAGTAAACAATAACCATGAGGAAAGTAGTGATAAATTAGACTACCTAAAATTAAGAACTTTTTTAATTTAAAAAAAACTGTCAAGAGAATAGAAAGGCAAAGCAAAGCACATAGCAGAGGAAAGTCTAGGGACCACATAAGTTTGACTAAGTCCTTGACTACATAGTATATAAAGAAGTCTAAGATCAATAAGAAAATATAGTAAGGAAAATCCAACTAAAATGGGAACAAGAAATTTGAATACTCACATCACAAAAGAGAATACCTAAATAGCCAATAAACCTATTAAAATGTGAGCTACTTCATTGATAATCAGGGTAAGCTAGTAATATCTACAGTAACATACCATGATACAACCACTCAAATGGTAAAATGACAAAAGATAGGAAAGTATAGGCAAGAACATGAAACAAGAGTGTCCCTCGTATTTTAATGGTTGATGTACATATTGACACAATTACTTGGGAAAACTGTTGGCAGTATCTATTAAATCAAAACATGCACATAACATAGAACTCAACATTTCAATTGTTGAGGATTGTACCCAGTAGAAATATATACCTATCCACCTGTATCAAAGAATATGTACAAGTATGTTTATAATAGCTGTGTTTTAATAGACTTGATAACAAAACACACACACACACATATTGCTGGGAGAAATATCATCTCAAATATGCAGATGATAGCTCTCTATTGGCAGAAAGTGAAGAACAGACTCTTGATCTCAAATATGCAGATGATACCTCTCTATTGGCAGAAAGTGAAGAACAGGCTCTTGATGAGGGTGAAAGAGGAGAGTGAAAAAGTAGGCTTAAATTCAGTATTCAGAAACTAAGATCATGGCATCTGGTCCCATCATTTCATGGCAAATAGATGGGAAAAAGTAGAAGCAGTGACAGATTTTATTTTCTTGGGCTCCAAAATCAACTGTGGATTATGACTGAAGCTGTAAAATTATAAGGCTTGCTTCTTGGAATGAAAGCTATGACAGACCTAGACTGGATATTAAAAACCAAAGATATCAACAAAGGTCCATATAGACAAAGCTATGGTTTTTCCAGTAGTCATATACAGATGTGAAAGATGGACCATAAAGAAGGCCAAGTGCCGAAGAATTGATGTTTTAAAATTGTGGTGCTGGAGAAGACTCTTGAGAGTCCCTTGGACTGCAAGGAGATCAAATCAGTCAATCCTAAGGGAAATCAACCCTGAACATTCATTGGAAGGACTGTTGCTGAAGCTCCAATACTTTGGCCTCCTGATGTAAAGAACTGACTCTTTGGAAAAGATTCTAAAGATGGGAAAGATGGAAGGCAGGAGGAGAAGGGGGTGATGGAGGATTAGACGGTTGGATGGCATCACCAACTCAATGGACATGAGTTTGAGCAAGCTCCAAGAGATGGTGATGGACAGGGAAGCCTGGCAGGCTGCATGGGGTCGCACAAAGTCAGACATAACTGAGAGAATGAACAGCAACAACATGGGAACTGAATTACGTTGTCCATGTACAACACACAGCAAGTTTAATGAGGTTCAGACCTGTCTTCCAAAGCTACCAGTGTATAAAAAGTGTTTGACTTGGGAAGGACAGGAGAAGAACAGGAAAGTCTGATGTGCTACAATCCATGGGTTGCAGAGTCAGACATGGCTTAGTGACGGACCAACAACAACTATATAAATATATTAGCTTTTTCAAGGCTCATCCATGTTGTAGCATGTATCAGGACTTCATTCTTTTATTTAAAAAAGTATTAATTTGTTTCATACTGGGTCTTAGTTGTGGCACGCAGGATCTTCCATCATCGTTGATATATGTGGGATCTTTAGTTGTGGCATAAACTCTTAGTTGTGGCATGTGGGATCTAGTCCCCTGACCATGGATAAAATCCAGCCCTTCTGCACTGAGAGCATGAAGTCTTAGCCGCTGGACCACCAGAGTAGTCCCTAAACTCTATTATTTAAGAAAACTGTCAAAAAAAAAAAAAAAAAACACACAAAAACTAGAATGAACTAACTACTGCTACTCACAGATACATGGATGATGTCAAAAACATCATACTGAATAAAGTCAGGCCCAGAAAAGTACAAACAACCAAAAGCAATCTGTGGAAATGGAAATCAGAAAAATGTATATCTCTGTGGAGAAATAGTGACTGGAAGGAGCCAAGGAGTGGTTCCAGGGCTGCTGGTGAGAGGGTAACAGGTAGGAAGGCCAGGGGTCTCCAAATGGAGGAAATAGGCTGTAAGTGTCAGTTTTTTATATCTCTCTTAAGAGGGGAGGAAACAAACTAGTGATGTATTTTTTTCTCCTTCTCTATACAAATTTAAAAAGAGGTTTCTCTTAAAGTACTATGTTGCCATAATGACCCTTGGTTCCACCTAAACTTAACTTTTCTCAAATTTTAAGCTAACCAATACATTTTTCTTATAGAAATGTTTGTCTTAAGCTATGTTAATGTACTATGCATTTACCCTATACTCTGTCTTCAAGTCTGTTCCACTTAAAGGCTCAGAACTGACTTGACAAACCAGTATGTTATCCTCACACATTGTTTTCCTAATCCATGTAAACGGAACTATTTCTATGGTAATCTGCCTTTATACAAGATTCAAGTCAATCGTTTTAGGGCCCTAGATGACTGGCCTGGTGCCAAGATTATCCCAAAATACATTTTGTGGGTGAGGGGCCTGGTGACATTCTCTGAGTTTTTAGACATTACTTTCTTTCATTAACAGACTGCTAGTAACTATATAACATCCAGCTAAAGACTAGCAGGCGGGTATTCTTTCTGCCCCCTTCTGATGTCTATGTCAGAAGCTTTCTCAATCTCTTTTATAATTTAATAAAACTTTATTACACAAAAGCTCTGAGCGGTCTTTGGCCCCTGATTGAATTCTTCTCCTCCGGAGGCCAAGAATCCCGGTGTCTTTCAGGTTCAGCAACAACCTTTCACTGGCAAAACCCTATTACCTATTCTTTGTGGTCACTCCCTTTGTAAAGTTGATCAAGCTATTCACTAATGATTAAAGCTTTCTTTGCCTACCTGCTGTGGGTTGACTGCAACTGGCTTTGCAGCCCCATTTATCCCAGGACCAAGGGGAAGGAGGAGCCCCTTTCTTGGACACAACAACAGTCTTATGGAGGAAGGAAAGTGAGCCGGATGCAACCACATCCTGTCAACTGCTCAGGGAGGGATAGACAACATCCACTCACCTATCATGACAAAGCATTCACAGTCAAGCATGATGTCAACAGCCTACCAAGGGCAATCATTCCACTAGGATGAGGCCCGAACTGAAGGGAGAAAATATTTGGTAAATATTACAATTTTTCCCTATTTATATTCCTTTTGCAGAATAATTCCACACACTTAAATAGCCAACTATTTCTTTCTTAATAAAGTGAAAGCTTTCAACTGAAACAAGGTAAAACGAAAAGAAAGAAAGAAAGAAACAAGTTTGTAAGAATTCCCTAAAGTTCCCAAAATAATGATGTGAAATTTATTCCAAATGAAACTGTTTGTAAATCTTCCAAGATTTTTCTTGTAGCAAGGTTTACAAACACCAAATCAATGTCTCTCATCTGTCTACAAAAATTGAGTTACTAATCGTAATCAAGCAAAATTGTATCTTTGGAGCTATTTTGGAATCTACTTTTATTCAGATCCTAGAGAAGTTACTTGTAAAACTACTGTAGAAATTTTTATTAGGCTTATTAGACCATTTCCTCCCCACCTTAAAAAAAGGTTCAAATTGTACATATGCATGTATATTTTGAATGCAAATGGTTCAGATTAGATTATTTACAGCTGTACTCTGTTAAATTATGTGTAGTTTAAAAAACAAAGCTTCATGAACAAATGAACAAGATTAGCCTTTCTGTCCAGGGACTATAAACTCAGATTACTCTGCATTGTCATTATGAAAAAGACAGTTCTTTGAAAGTGAGTATTTGAAGGTATTTGTCTGAGCCTGGGGGCTGGCAGGTGCTAATGTTCATGGAAGACTTACTGTGTGTCAGGAAGTCTGTTAGGCTCTTTCACACACTATCTCACATTCCTCACAAGTAATAAAGCTACTATTTTTTTTTACATAGATAACACTGTTGGTACAACACCTTCAGCGTCCCCAGTAGGCCTGTAGCTATCTAAACAACTGACCCAAGTCCACAAAGCTATTAATCCAAAAGCCACCCACCCTTCCTTCAATCACTCTCACTCCTTCTTTCATCCATCTTTACTAATATTTGGAAACTTCAAAGTTTCAGATCCATGTCAACAAATCACAGGGCTTCCTGGATGTCTCAGTGGTATAGAATCTGCCTGCAATGCAGGAGACCTGGGTTCAATCCCTGTGTTAGGAAGATCTCCTGGAGAAAGAAATGGCAACCCACTCCAGTATTCCTGCCTGGGAAATCCCATGGACAAAGGAACCTGGTGTGCTGCAGTCCATGGGGTCACAAAAGAGTAAGACACAACTTAGCAACTAACAACAAACCACAATTATCCAAAAAGTGCAATACTCCATGTATATGAGTTGTCATTTCAGTTTTAATTCAAGCATAGCATGTTTCATATGCAGCTCCCTCTGTACAGTGAAAGGAAATTTGTAAGGAAACTGTTCCAGAGGTAATTCATCCCCTGGTATATTGTGCTGCTGCTGCTGCTAAGTCACTTCAGTCGTGTCTGACTCTGTGCAACCCCATAGATGGCAGCCCACCAGCCTCCCCAGTCCCTGGGATTCTTCAGGCAAGAATATTGGAGTGGGTTGCCATTTCTTCTCCAATGCATGAAAGTGAAAAGTGAAAGTGAAGTCGCTTAGTCGTGTCCGACCCTCAGCGACCCCATGGACTGCAACCCACCAGGTTCCTCCGTTCATGGGATTTTCCAGGCAAGAGTACTGGAGTGGGGTGCCATTGCCTTTTCCATGGTATGTCGTGAATTACATATAATTTGGGTAGTGTCATTGATATGCAAAGCTTCCTCACTGTTGTCAAAGTTTAGAAAATGAAGATAAGAATAATTACAGTGGTGAAATCAAGATAATAAGGGTGTGTGTGTGTGTGTGTGTGTGTGCGTGTGCATGTGTGTGAAACGTGGGCACAGCCTGACAAATGTGTTTGAGATGAAGATCTTGGAATGGACAGATAAGAGCACCAGTCAATAACCAGCTAGTGTATTACTGTACACCATCAAAAGCATAATAGCTATTTGGTGTTACTTGCTGTAATTTAAGGAAGAGAGAAAATAGATGGACTTATGGGAGTTAGAACAGCCCAGAAATTCCTTTCATTGTACCTGGATTAGCAGAGTTTAAAAACTAGAGTTTAAACTCATTGCTACTTGCTTCTGACTTGATGACTTGGGCTATATTCCTTAATGTATAAAGGAATGCTTTCAAATGATTTCAGGGGTCTTGTCTGAAAGGAGAAAAGAACAAAGAAGAAAATGGTCAGGAGGAAAGAGCATTGATCATTCAGAAAACGAAGATCATGGCATCCAGTCCCATCACTTCATGGGAAATAGATGGGGAAACAGTGGAAACAGTGTCAGACTTTATTTTTTTGGGCTCAAAAATCACTGCAGATGGTGACTGCAGCCATGAAATTAGAAGACGCTTACTCCTTCGAAGAAAAGTTATGTCCAACCTAGATAGCATATTCAAAAGCAGAGACATTACTTTGCTGTCTAAGGTCCATCTTAGCCAAGGTTATGGTTTTTCCTGTGGTCATGTATGGATGTGAGAGTTGGACTGTGAAAAAGGCTGAGTGCCAAAGAATTGATGCTTTTGAACTGTGGTGTTGGAGAAGACTCTTGAGAGTCCCTTGGACTGCAAGGAGATCCAACCAGTCCATTCTGAAGGAGATCAACCCTGGGATTTCTTTGGAAGGAATGATGCTGAAGCTGAAACTCCAATACTTTGGCCACCTCATGAGAAGAGTTGACTCATTGGAAAAGACTCTGATGCTGGGAGGGACTGGGGGCAGGAGGAGAAGGGGACGACCGAGGATGAGATGGCTGGATGGCATCACTGACTCAATGGACGTGAGTCTGAGTGAACTCCAGGAGATGGTGACGGACAGGGAGGCCTGGCGTGCTGCGATTCATGGGGTCACAAAGAGTTGGATGCGACTGAACTGAACTGATCATCTGCAAGTAAAACTCCAAGTTGTAGTTGGCTCACAACTGATTTCAGTCTTGTCTTTTGCTCTTTACTGACGTCTATGCCATCATATGTCTGTCTTTGCACAGACTCTTTACACATACTGATATTCTTTTATCTCAAGGATTAACCACTTATGGCTATTATCCCAGTATTCCTGTTGTCTTAGAACAGTATAAAAGTTCACAAACAAGGGGTTAAAACAGATTTTGTGTATCCTGTATTCTTTTTTCAATATGAGGACCAATAACTTAGATGTCTGGATGGCACTGCAGACATTCCAGTGTTACACAAAAGAATCAATCTTCACTTAAATGTAAGAGTAATTACTTAACTAGGGCAACATGGCTGTTGTTTTATCAGAAGAGCCTCATTTTTCAAATATGTCTTTTAACCTCGACTCCTGAAAAAATTGTGCTCATTATGAAGCATTCTTATGGTCTCATTGTCTTTCCCCCAGCTTCTGAAAAGTTTGCACCCCAAAAAAGATACAGTTGAGTATAGATGAATTAAGACATCACTCTCAATTGCACTATTTCTTAGCATTTGTATACCCTGAAACACTCATCTTTTAAAACAACTATATTTAAGGCTAGATATGTAACAAATTCATATCAACATGTAGACATAATTTTTTGGTAAGATTCTTTGATTTCAATATGTTGACATGAACAAAATCATGAAAAAGACAACACAATTTCAGAAAATATCTTTGGGATCTATATTCCAATTAATAACAACTGGGCACCATATTTTTTCATTTTCTGAGTGTCCATTACAGTGACAAATATTTTTTATGGATTATCTCATTTAATCATAACAGCAGGCTAAAGACTGAGGCAGGTACGTACCACAAGGTCAATCAATAATAAGTTCAAAAAATAAAAATAACATAAAATGTGGTGTCACGGGTAGTAGAATGACTAGTGTATGCCTACATGGTGAACATGGTGAATGTCTGGCGGTAGTGGTGGGGTGAGAGAGGGACACTCAACTGTACAGCCCAGCTCTGTACTGGTTCTGCCTGCAGTTCCGTCACCTGCAGGTGGCTATTCATTGCAACTATTGGATCCTCAGAATGTTGCACTCAGACACCAGTCTCTTAATGAGTTGGTGCCCATTTTATTAGCCTTATTCAGGGATATTAGAACTCACCACTTTTCCTCTCCCAATCATCCAGAGTAAAAATTTTAGTTCACCTCTGTTGGAAAAGAGAATTGAAAGAGAACTTGAACCCAGTCTTCAGTATGTGATAGGCATGGTATCACAAAGTTTTCATAGATTTGCATCCTGAAGAATAACTTTCCTAAGTTCATATGACTATTAAGAAATAGTGTTGCCATGTGTCATGTTATAGATCATGTTAGTAAGGTAGGAGAAGGAAATGGCAACCCACTCCAGTATTCTTGCCTAGAGAATCCCAGGGACAGGGGAGCCTGGTGGGCTGCTGTCTATGGGGTCGCACAGAGTCGGACATGACTGAAGCGACTTAGCAGCAGCAAGGTAGGAAAGGTGCCCAAGGCCAGAGCCTATATTGAACCAAAGTTGGTTTACCGACCAAGTCTTTAATATACTGAATGAACCAGGAAGTGAAATGAGGAAGAAATCAAGAAATAATGCACATTTAAAAGCTAATAATTCATATGTCATACTTTAAGACACTTTTGCTGCAAAAAAAAAAAAAGGAACTATTATTTGCAGAGATCTTACTATGGTTTAGGGCCTGTTGCAAAAATTTACACAAGTAAAACATACTTGTCTACATATGTCTAAAACATATACAGTCTGTTATCTAGTATCAGGCTTCATTTAGGAAATTGAACACATAGTAAAAGCTCTTAACAAATGGGAATTTCCTTTCTTCCCTCCTGTCATTATTGAATTTTTTAAAATTATTTTATTTAAACAGCAATTTTCATGAGTTGTATCTCAGCATCCCTCCTCTTACAGCTGGGGAATTAAATAATCCTGCCAGTTCATTGTATCCTCTGGAACAGCAGCTTCAATATACTTCTGTCTGGCTCTTGAATCCATGGACTCACCCTAATACAATTGCTGCTGCTTCTCCTTACACTGCTAATTCAGAAACTCACTGTAAGATATTTCAGTGTCTGTCTTTGTCTTGAGTATCTCCTTTCAAAAAGCAGATGAAGACATAGGTAAGCTGGCAATTGTTCAGCAAAGGCAAAGGAAAAACAAAAAAAAACACTCTGATCCAATCTCTTACATAAGAACACATGGCTGTCTATTCTGCTTTACATGAAACATGGAGTCTTCCCGAGGCAGCCTCATCTTCTTTTCTATTAGAATGAGCTGAATAATTTAGCCACAGGAGGGTCGATGCCTATGTACCACAACTTCTTTATGCATTCATCTGTCGATGGACATGTAGGTTGCTTCTATGTCCTAGCTTTTGTAAATAATGCTACAATACAGAACAGTCTTGATAGATCATAAGACCCTTGAAATCACAGTGGCATCCTACAGACTATTCAGATCCCATTGGCTAGTATCTAACAATATAAAGTTCCAAACCTCTCTCACAGAGAAGAACAACGAAATATTTTCAAATCATTCCAAGGCAATTTCATTAAAAAAAAAAAAAAAAGAGTTGGCTAACTTTATATTAATGAAGATTGAGTTTTGCATAATGAAATCCTCAATTAAATGGTCACCTTAGCAAATATCTTCAGTCTTGATTTTCATGGACTCATACATGCATTCATTCATCCTTAGCCAGAGTTCCTCAACACTTAATGAACATCCATATTTTATAGGCACCATCCTAGTCATTGAGGAATACAACATTGAAACAAGCATGGTTTCATGATTTGCAACTGATCAGTTTATTAGGAAGATAGGAAAAATAATAAATTTAAAACAGGTCAGAAAGCTCTAGCAAACATTATGGATATGATGCTAGGGAAGCCCAGTGAAGAGGCATCTAAAACAAACTCAGGTGTGTGTGTTTGTGTGTGTAGTTAGACCTGTTTGTATCAAGGGGAGTATCAAGGAATTAAATACTGAAGATAAGCAGGAGGGAACCATATCACTTGTTCTAACTGGGGACTGATGGAAGATATTGCAAGCAAAGAAAATAACAGTCTGAAGGCAGGGGACAGTGTGATGTTCACAAATTCTTGAAAACTTAGTCTGCTCAATCTGTTAAAAGGGTGTTCAGATTTACATCTCTAGTTAGGCAAAATCGTACATTTCATTCATTTTACAGCATTATTCCTCTTTGGATTTTTCATAGTTGGTTCAATTTTGCTGGTTTCTTTTTGACATAAAAGCTGATTGACCTTTGAGACAAGAAAAGGATATTTATATGCATTGGCAATCGACCTATTTCAAAGTCAAAGCTGCACAAAGGTGATCTTACAGAGCCTCAGAAATTTAGTTAGTGCATGTTTACTGTAGTAACATTTCTGCTTTGCCCAAAGCATTTTTACATTGCCTGACCTTTAAATCACACTTTAGTATTCATATTTGGCTGCTGAGCTATCACAACTCCATAGTTTCAAAGCTGCTAATCTGATCATTTCCCTCTGTTCTTCTCACCTTTCTCAGTTTAGTCATTCTACCAACAGCAAAAGAAGAAACACATTTAGTTTAACTTTCATACCATTTAGAACTGATGACCCAAGGGAATATTCAGGCCATGCCTTCCTTTCAGCAAGAATACTGTGGGTGAAGAAATTCAAGTGAATACAGTAATTCACAGTATGGACTCAATTAAATCAATCAACGATTATTTCCTTCCTTTCAACTTTATGTCATGCAATGCATGGGGCACTTAGGCAAATAAACTCATGTAATACCATCATGAATTACCCTCAATCTGGTTAAAGATGTAAAACATATAAATGAATTTATTATTTTACTTATTCACCCAACAAACTTCCAGGGTGCATACCCTGTGTTTTGAAAAAAGAGATGTGAGAATGAACAGGACACAGACATTCCCTTGAAGGAGACTGCATGTGCTCATAGGAGGGTTGCTGACAAGTAAAAAGAAAATGATAATGCATTGTGACAGATATTAGTATAAAAATAAGCACAAGGTCACCAAAGCTAATCTTGGAAATGCCAGGAAAGCCCTCTGAAGAATGTGACCTCTTAGCTGATATCTGAAGAGTGGAGCAGAGTTTCTTAGTCTGAAAAGGAAGAAAGGAATGTTCCAGCCTGTTATGAGCTGATTTATTGTGTCCCCGAAATAGATGGGGAAACAGTGGAAACAGTGTCAGACTTTATTTTTTGGGGCTCCAAAATCACTGCAGATGGTGACTGCAGCCATGAAATTAAAAGACGCTTACTCCTTGGAAGAAAAGTTATGTCCAACCTAGATAGCATTTTCAAAAGCAGAGACATTACTTTGCCGACTAAGGTCCGTCTAGTCAAGGCTATGGTTTTTCCTGTGGTCATGTATGGATGTGAGAGTTGGACTGTAAAGAAGGCTGAGTGCCGAAGAATTGATGCTTTTGAACTGTGAGAAGACTCTTGAGAGTCCCTTGGACTGAAAGGAGATCCAACCAGTCCATTCTGAAGGAGATCAGCCCTGGGATTTCTTTGGAAGGAATGATGCTAAAACTGAAACTCCAGTACTTTGGCCACCTCATGCGAAGAGTTGACTCATTGGAAAAGACCCTGATGCTGGGAGGGATTGGGGGCAGGAGGAGAAGGGGACGACCGAGGATGAGATGGCTGGATGGCATCACGGACTCGATGGACGTGAGTCTGAGTGAACTCTGGGAGATGGTGATGGACAGGGAGGCCTGGCGTGCTGCGATTCATGGGGTTGCAAAGAATGGGACACTACTGAGTGACTGAACTGAACTGAACTGAACTGAAAACTGACCTAATCTCAGAATGTGACTGTTTTTGAAATAGGATGGTTAAAGAGATGAGTACATTAAAATAAGTCCTTTAGAGCAGACCCTAATTTAAAATGGGGCTTCCCTAGCGTCTCAACAGTAAGAATCTGCATGCAAGGCAGAAGATGCAGGAGACATGAGTTAGATCCCTGGATTGGGAAGATCCCCTGGAGTAGTAAAGGCTTCTACAGTGGCTCAGATGGTAAAGAATTCATCAGCAATGCAGGAAACCCGGGTTCAAACCTTGGTTTGGGAAGATCTAGAGAAGGAAATGGCAACCCACATCAGTAATCTTGCCTGGAGAATTCCATGGGCAGAAGAGCCTGACAGCCTATAGTCCATGGCATCACAAAGACATGACTGAGCAACTTACATACACAAACCTGGAGTAGGACATAGCAACCTACCCAGCAACCTACTTGCTGGGAAAATCCCATGGACAGAGGAGTCTGGAGGGCTACAGCCCATGGGGTTGTAAAGAGTTTGACATGACTGAGCAATTGAGAAATTTAATATGACTGGAGTCCTTTTAAGGAAAGTGAACATAAATAAACACCATGAGTACATTCACCTAGGAATAACCATGTGAAGAACAGCCAGAAGACAACCATCTAGAAGCCAAGGAGAGAGGTCTTGCTGTCCAACCCAGTTCATATGTCCAGTATATGGTTGTTGTTGTTATTTAGTCATTAAGTTATGTCTGACTCTTTTGTGCCCCCAGGGACTGTAGCCCACCAGCCTCCTCTATTCATGGGATTTCCCAGGTAAGAATACTGGAGTGGGTTGCCATTCCCTCCTCCAAGGGATCTTCCCAACCCAGGGATCAAACCCAGGTCTCCTGTATTGCAGGCAGATTCTTTACCATCTGAGCCACCAAACTGTGAGGAAATACATTTCTATTGTTTTAGCCATTCTGTGGCACTTTTTTATGACAGCAAGAGCAAACTAATTACATAGCAGTTAGGAAATAAAATGCTCAAAAGCTCAGAGATAAGATAGAACTTAGTGTGATACATGATCTGACATAGATACTATATCTATGTATACTGTCAACTTCTAAGGAGTTGTGTATGCACAAAATCATAAGGTCAAATTCACAAAGAATTCTGGTTGGAAGATTTGAGATGGCATCATCTGGATAGAAGGAATGAGGGCTGGTACAGGTTGAGCAGTAGCAGCTGAGCAAAAGTAAGAAGGCATTGACACTGGAAACCGACATAAATGACTAGGTACCAGGAAACAGAAGTTACAAAACCCAAAACAAAGAGGTGCTTCAAAGCAGAGTTGGAAGATGCACTTTCCTAGAATGGATGTATTCTCTAAGCAATGGTTACAGGCCCATGCACCAGGATATAGCAGTAAGTTGAGCAAAATAAAAGTCAATGATTTGAGGGCCTGGAGCCATGCGAAAGGGTGAAGGGAATGACTATTTCAGACCTTCCAATGATCTGACCCCAATTCTTTGCAAGTTCTTCACATTAGCAAGCCCCAGGTTTCAATTCTTAGTTCTCTTGTCTTCACTCAACATTTATTCCCTCGAAATCTTTTTTAAATATCACCCATATACCAATGTGGAGAAGGAAATGGCAACCCACTCCAGTGTTCTTGCCTGGAGAATCCCAGGGATGGGGGAGCCTGGTGGGCTGTCATCTATGGGGTCGCACAGAGTCGGACATGACTGACGTGACTTAGCAGTAGCAGCATACACCAATGACTCCCAAATATATACCTCATCTCAACATTTCTCTTAAGCCCAAACCCACCTATCTAACTCTATATCTGACATCTCTACCCAGTTGCTAATAGGCATCTATATTTATCCCAAACTTTATATTTGATATCCACCTCATGCCCAAGTCCTGTTGCAAGCCCGGTTATCCACATACCCGTTGTTGTCAGTTCTTTAGTTAAAGAAGTTCTTACCTGAAATGTCCCTGTTTTACCTTTCTCTCACACACCAAATCTAGAGCATCAGAAACTGTCACCAACTCTACTTTTCACGGTATATCTGGAACCCAAGCACCATTCATGAGCTTCACTCATGTCACTCCAAACTGAACCAAAAGTACCACTTACTCGATTACTGCATTTCACCCCCTGGCGGCCCTGATCATGCCCTTGTCCTCTTTGTGCCTCCTTTCACTACAGCAGTCAGAGCTATGGTTTTAAAAGTTAAATCAAATTTCTGAACCCCACCACTATTGACACTTTGAGATAGATGATACTTTATTGGGAGGGAGTGGGATGTTTTATATATATATAGCAGTGGCATCTACCCACTAAGTGCCAGTAAGACCTCTCTTCACAGTTGTGACAACCAAGCATATCTCCAGAGGTTACCAAATGCCCCCTAAGGGGAAAAATTATCTCTAGTGGTTGGATGGCATCACCGACTCAATAAAGGACATGAGTTTGAACAAGCTCCTGGAGTTGAATGGACAGGGAAGCCTGGCATGCTGCAGTCCATGGGGTCTCAAAAAGCAGACATGACTGAGCGACTGAACCAAGCTAAACTGTGAACTACTGAAATAAATTAGTTCATAAATAAATTTAAAAACACACACACACACACACACAGCATGAAACCTAACTCCTTCTAGATTATACTGCCCTCTATCCTCTGCTGCATCCCTAGCCCATTAGCTCTCTTTCCTTGTCTCTCACTCCTCTCTCCATTACACACTTTGCATTAGTCATGTTAAACTGGTTGCTATATTATGGAATGCCAAGCTTGCTCCTGCCACAGGGTCTTTATCAGGCACAGCTCTGTTCTTACATCTCTCAAGTGTTTGCTCAATTGTCACCTTCCAAATAAGTCCTACCTGATCACCCAGTTATAAACTTCAATCTAGTACAATCATCTCCACAGTAGTCAACAGCATCAACTGTTTTCTCCTAATTTTACTATCACTGTCACTTTCTAACATATAATTTACTAATCCATTCAGCAGCTCTTTACAGAAGACCCACCCTCTAGTAGACATTGTTATGTTTTCCTGGGGCTGAGGAGTAAATGCAACACAGAGCCTAGATTCTACCTGAGGGAAAACAGACATTAAACAAGTCAGCAAGTAAAAGATGGAACAGGTCAAGTGGTGCTAAATGTTTTTCTTTTTTTTTTGTATTGAAATATAGTTTGTATTGAAATATAGTTGATTTACAAAGTTGCGCTAGTTTCAGGTATATCATAAAGTATATATACTTTTTTAGATTTTTTTCTGTTATAGGTTATTTCAAGATATTGAGTTTAGTTTTCTGTGCTATACCATATGTCCTTGTTGGTTATCTATTTTATACATAGTAGTGAGTGCACATATGCTGTTGTTTCAGTCATGTCCAGCTCTTTGCAATGCTATGGTCTGTAACCCACCAGGCTCCTCTGTCCATGGGATTCTCCAGGCAAGAATATTGGAGTGGGTTCCCATGCCCTCCTCCAGGGGATCTTCCCAACCCAGGAATCCAACCCTTGTCTCCTGCAGCTCCTGCATTGCAAGTGAATTCTTTACTGCTGAGCCACCAGGAAAGCCCCAATACATAGTAGTGTGCATATGCTAATCCAAAGCTTCTAATTTATCCTTCTCCCCTCCCGGCTAAACATAAAGCAGCAAGGGAGTGAGAAGTGCTAGTGGGAATGATGCAATTTTAGGTATGATCTCACTGAATCTGTGAGATTTGAAAAAGCATCTACTTTGTTTCTTAAAGTTGCTTGCTCATAGGCCATGAAGTCAATAATTTTTTTCTGTTTTTGATGCACAAGATAACCCTACCAACTAGAACAGAGCCTAATACCTAGTAAAGCTCAATAAATATTCCTTGAGCTTCTCGTGAGTCAAAGAAAGTCTTAAGGCATCTTTACAGTTTTGTTTTTATGATATAGAGGTTCAAACTGGAAACATATCACTCATTTTTTGTGTAAGTCTGGCATGAATATATCACAGACAATTGACCTTGGGATTACCTATAATGTCTGCATAGAAACAGAATAACAACATGAATTAATGAGGAAAGCATGATATAAATGGTGTATGCAATGTTTTCAAGGTACAAAGACAGAGGAGATGATTTCAAGTGGGCAGACAAGGTATTTAAAACATGCCTTGAAGGAAGGCTAGGATTTCAATGAAGTAGCATTTTCAAAAGCAGAGACATTACTTTGCCGACTAAGGTCCATCTAGTCAAGGCTATGGTTTTTCCTGTGGTCATGTATGGATGTGAGAGTTGGACTGTGAAGAAGGCTGAGCACCGAAGAATTGATGCTCTTGAACTGTGGTGTTGGAGAAGACTCTTGAGAGTCCCTTGGACTGCAAGGAGATCCAACCAGTCCATTCTGAAGGAGATCAGCCCTGGGATTTCTTTGGAAGGAA
>SJYT01055817.1:0-71439 GCA_006410635.1 Cephalophus harveyi | reverse complement strand
GAACAGAGATCATTCTGTCATTTTTGAGATTGCATCCAAGTACTGCATTTCGGACTCTTTTGTTGACCATGATGGCTACTCCATTTCTTCTGAGGGATTCCTGCCCACAGTAGTAGATATAATGGTCATCTGAGTTAAATTCACCCATTCCAGTCCATTTTAGTTCGCTGATTCCTAGAATGTCGACGTTCACCCTTGTCATCTCTTGTTTGACCACTTCCAATTTGCCTTGATTCATGGACCTGACATTCCAGGTTCCTGTGCAATATTACTCTTTACAGCATCGGATCTTGCTTCTATCACCAGTCACATGCACAACTGGGTATTGTTTTTGCTTTGGCTCCATCCCTTCATTCTTTCTGGAGTTATTTCTCCACTGATCTCCAGTAGTATATTGGGCACCTAATGACCTGGGGAGTTCCTCTTTTGGTATCCTATCATTTTGCCTTTTCATCAGAGGTGGCAATCAAGAGGAGCTACCCCGAGCCCGAGGCCAAGGGGTGGCAGCTGGGAGGAGCCACCCACGCCCAAGGCCAGGGCCAGCGGCCGGGAGGAGCAACTTAGGGAGCAGTGGCTGCAGAAGGCCCTAGAGGGACTACCCCACGTTGAAAGTCAGGAACAGCGACGGTAAGGAGATACCCCTCGTCCAAGGTAGGGAGCAGCGTCTGTGCTTTGCTGGAGCAGCGGTGAAGAGATACCCTACGCCCAAGGTAAGAGAAACCCAAGTAAGATGGTAGGTGTTGCAAGAGGGCATCAGAGGGCAGACACACTGAAATCATACTCACAGAAAACTAGTCAATCTAATCACACTAGGACCACAGCCTTGTCTAAGTCAATGAACAAGCCATGACTGTGGTGTAACCCAAGACAGGTGGATCATGGTGGAGAGGTCTGACAGAATGTGGTCCACTGGAGAAGGGAATGGCAAGCCACTTCAGTATTCTTGCCTTGAGAACCCAATACAGTATACTAATGCATATAAATGGAATTTAAAAAGATGGTAACGATAACCCTGTATGTGAGACACAGATGTATAGAACAGTCTTTTAGACTCTGTGGGAGAGGGAAAGGGTGGGATGATTTGGGAGAATGGCATTGAAACATGTATAATATCATATATGAAATGAATCGCCAGTCCAGGTTCGATGCATGATACTGGATGCTTGGGGCTGGTGCACTGGGACGACCCAGAGGAATGGTACAGGGAGGGAGAAGGAAGGGGTGTTCATGATGGGGAACACGTGTATACCTGTGGTGGATTCATGCTGATGTATGACAAAAACAATACAATATTGTAAAGTAATTAACCTCCAATTAAAATAAATTTATATTAAAAAATAAAATAGGCAAAAGTAATTTGTTGACTTACTTTGTCTAAACCTTTGCCTTCCAACATTAATCCATCTCTCCATCTTCTCCAACATTTATCAAGTACAGAGCTTTAGCACTATTCAAAGTAACACAACAAGCCAACTCCATCTTTTGTCATAGTTCTTCTTGCAAAACAAGGCAGAAAAGAGGATCTAAGCTGAATACTGATGATAGAAACCTAGAAAGATGAGAAACACTTTCCAATGGGAAGGAAATTTAGGGAGCAGAAACATTTTATTTTCTTACTTTCAAGATAAAGCTATAAAACTGTGGAAGTAAGAAAAGTGAGATAAAATTATATTTAACTAAAACCTCCCCAAATGGCTTTTGAGGAGATTCATATATTCAGATAAAAGCTTTTAAGCTTTAACTGCCTTTCAGAGTATGGGCCTGATGAGGATGGTTTTATGCATGTGTATTTGAGTGAACTGATGTAAAATATATACAATATGCCAGAACAAACTGAATGAGTTCACTGGCTAAGTATGTCATTTTCCTCAAACAATATTTATTTGTTTTACCTCCATTACAAATTTTGCCAGTTGAAATTATCTCAGGCCATAGCAGCAATTGATATTGTGTTATTTTTATTAATAAATTCTGATATGTTGTTAATTTCTTCAAATCTTTTTTCTTAAGGTTGTATTATAAAGTTCACATGAAAAAATTTAGCCTTTGTAATGAAATAAACCTTACTTTTTGTAAAGTTGTAAATAAAATTCTCTGAAGCTATTTTTCCCTTCCCCTTTGCAAAAAGAAACGACTTCAAGACCTTTAGTGATAACTTTATACAAAATAATCCTATTGAAAAACACTCAAATATTTATAGAAATAAGGCTTCCCTGATAGCTCAGCTGGTAAAGAATCTGCCTGCAATGTGGGAGACCTGAGTTCAATCCCTGGAAAAATCCCCTGGAGAAGGGAAAGGCTACCTACTCCAGTATTCTGGCCTGGAGAATCCCATGGACTGCATAGTTCATGTGGTCCCAAAGAGTAGGACACAACTGAGTGACTTTCATTTTCATTTTTGGAAATATATTTGTGGCATTTTTCAGTACTAAATTGTAATTAAGCCTACATATTTATGGCTTTAGAATTGACTGGACTTTGTGTTAAAATTTCCAATACTTCTACTTATAAATAGGGTACTATAACCTTCTGCTTGTTAAAATCTGATTAGTTTTAGGACTAAAGGAGTATCAATCTGAAGTTCCTCTGTTGCTGAGTGTAGTACTATGTGCAGAACTTTAATTGAAATGACTTTACTATTGAAAATGTAAGTAAATAATTGTCACACAGTTTGGTAAGCTTATATTGATAGGTACATATAATAGAAGAAACACAGGGAAAGGCATGGCTGGGTGGAAGAGAAAGGATATATTAGAACAATATATTAGCAAGACATTGAAGAAAGAATAGAACATTCCAGGCAGCAAAAAAGAGAGAAGAGTATTTGTGGAGAGCTTAATAGCACTCACAAAGGCTTGGAGGTGTAATAGTATTTGTTAAGTTGAAGATTCAAAATTAAAAGTCAAAGAGTAGGAGAGTGAGAGATGAGTAGAAACATCATAGACTTTGACCCTTCTGCAGACAAGGAAAGATCAGAGAAGAGAATCACTACAACCCAGTGTTTTTGTTTTTGTTTTTTTAAGGCAGAATAGAAAGCAAAAGTCAAAATCACTAGACCTTCATTTTTACTGTCTTTTATATTTATATTAATATGTATATATACAGAAAGTTTATTTTTTTAATTAATAATTCCCAAAAGATACATTTACCTGTGTGAATCAGCCATCATATGATGGATTCAGGTGAGAAAAAGCAATTAAATTGTTTTTTTTAATTTTTATTTTTACTTTAATTTGCTTTACAATACTGTATTGGTTTTGCCATACATTGACATGAATCCACCACGGGTATACATGAGTTCCCAATCCTGAATCCCCCTCCCACCTCCCACCCCATATCAAAACAAAATCATGATGTTAGGTTGCCCTAGGGGCATTTGAAAATTTATCTAATACTGTGAAGTGGCTTCCACTTGTTTTATTTCATTTTTAAAAAATTTTCTGCTGTTGGATATCAGGTCAAAACTTGCCCAGCAATATCACTAAAACTACCATCGAACAGGAAACCTAGATCAGTATTTGGAAACTGTTCAGGTATAAAATAATCATGGCCATCTTAGGTGGAAAGGGGTGGCCACCACACTGTCAAAGTTCCATCTCTTAAGTAATGAGCTGTTTGCCCATCTGCCACACACCATCAGGATGTATAAATGGTGAGGCCCAGATATGCAACAGGAAGCACACAGGTGGTCAGTCCTACAATAATGAGATTCCATTGACATGCTTTTTGTATTACATCTTTATTATGTATAGTACCTTGACATTTCACGCTACTGCTAGATTGCTTACCATGGTTGATTAGCCTGAATTTTGCTTTACAAAACCCACTTAGACTTGATGTGTTTGTAATTCTGTTGACTTTCCATTTCACAATAATCCCTACAGTTCATTCTGAAACTATCTCATGTTGCTGAAGAATGTATTTTTCCTAGGTGTGATGGTACAGTTGAGATACCTTCTAATTACTAGGGGTAAAGATATCTGTTCTCATTTTCTAAGTTTCTTAGCATGAGAGTTTCTATGAGTCTACATCTCTCATACCAATCTATGTATTGCAGAAGGTTTTTTAGAATCATTTCTAAAGATATTAAATTATGAGAATTTGAAGATATTCAATGAAAGCTCACCAAAGGTATTGAAGAAACTTTGTCCACAAGTTCAAGCGATTTTTCTCAGAGACTTAAAGACTAGGATAATTTGAAAAGAGAAAGTAAATATAAGCAGACTAATGCATCATTTGTCTATCATCATCATCACTGTAAACAAATTCAACATTACTGATCCACTGTAAAATGAAATAACAGTAAGATGTCATTTTCATTCAGCAAAAGTTAAATAATAATAATGTTTATTATTACCAATGTCCTATGAATTCAGAAAATATGTACTTCTCCCACATTATGACCAAAATTGAAAATTTTATAAGAAAGCAGTTAAAAAGTTTATCATATGAGTGATGAAATGTTTATACCCTTTAATTCTCTTGCTACTTCTAGGAACTCATAGGAAAAAAGTCAGAGATTGGAACAAGGATTTGTTACATACATAAAATGATCATCCCAATATTGCTGATACTGTGAAGAAAATGAGATAATTCAAGTGCTTAATAATAGAGGATTGATTAAATAAATAACAGTAAAACCATAATTTGCATATGATTGATATGGTAAAATTCTTGTGATAATGGCATATATGAACAGATACAATAGTGTACATACAGACAATATTATACATCATAATTTTTAAAATGTGTGCTTCTGTAATAGCTTATACTGGCTATGAATATATATATAACTTAATCAATTTGCTATACACCAGAAACTAATTCAACATTGTAAATCAACTATACTTAAATGAGAAAAAGTGTGTTTTTGTGCAAAACTGTTTATCTGGAAAGTAATATACCACCATATTAGCAGTAGCTATCTTTTGGGTACTGGGATTATCGGTGATTTTTTTTCTCCTTTTAATCATTCTCTTTTAGCCAAATGTTTTACAATAATCATGGATTGGTTTTCAATCAGAAAAAAAAGGCAGTGAATATTTTAAAAGAATTCTTGAAGATATTTGTATAGCTCTCAAGCAGTTGCTTGTTGACTGTTGTCTAAATACTGCCTGGCTTGGTCAACACAATATACTTTACTCTATTCAAGAGTAATTCTTTAACAAGGTTGTTGGGAGTTGGCATCATACACTGGTTTGTCACCTAAACTGTGTCATATGAAAATGCAAACACCTACCCACAGAGTTATTGTAGAACATCCTTGAAGCATTTTGTAAGTTCTGATGTTTCAAAAATTTCACTTCTCTGGTACTCTGAAAATACTGATACTCATGCTTCATCCCCAAAATGAGGTCTAAGTGTAGGTGATTTTTAAAGCTCTTTAGATATTTTTAATGTGTATCCAGAGCTTTTTTTTTTTTTTTTTTGCATGCTTAAATTGCAGTGTTGGATCTAAACTGTTCCTTACAGTGCACAGTGAGATTTGTCCATAAATTGAGTAAGATGGGTTCTAAACAGTAAACATTTAGAAATGTCTGCATTAACTTGAAATCGCTGTGATGTTCAAACAAATGGTTAGCAAATGCCACTCATTAAACAAAGAATAAACCAGATAGATTGCTTTTGAAGTCATTTGACACATCATGTGATCTACATATTTGCCAGGTACAAATCTCACCTATCATTTCATGAAAAAGTGGAAAAAATTAAAATATCATAGCTGGCCCTTCAGGATGCCAGGTTCAGGGTGCAGAATTTACCAGCTTGTTTTAAGTTATTGAATATCCCCCACAGAATTTAGCACAAATTGCACCTATAGCAAGTGTTCAAAATGCTTCTTCTGTTGTAATGGATGATTATTTAATATTTCTTCCTTTTAAGAAATTAATTGAATTTTAATGGGGCCATTAGTGTCATAATGTCTTTACAATGAAATAATTTACTTAGGATAGTGGAGATTTCTAGCAGTGATTAGACTGACGATATATATTTAGCAGCAGAATAAGCTTCTTAATGTCCATTAAATAATCCTTCATCTCTTCTTTTACTCTTTTACTTTTGACCTATTCATAACAACCCTTACTGGCCCAGGTCTACTGTTTGACTTGCAGTGAGAAACTGTATCATTTACACCAATGGCACCCCTAGACCATGGCTCACTTGACTCAACCGTGTAAAGATTATACCTAGACCTATATTTATCTCTCATGGTGATTGCAGCCATGAAATTAAAAGATGCTTACTCCTTGGTAGGAAAGTTATGACCAACCTAGATAGTATATTCAAAAGCAGAGACATTACTTTGCCAACTAAGGTCCGTCTAGTCAAGGCTATGGTTTTTCCAGTGGTCATGTATGGATGTGAGAGTTGGACTATAAAGAAAGCTGAGCACCAAAGAATTGATGCTTTTGAACTGTGGTGTTGGAGAAGACTCTTGAGAGTCCCTTGGACTGCAAGGAGATCCAACCAGTCCATCCTAAAGGAAATCAGTCCTGAATATTCATTGGAAGGACTGATGCTGAAGCTGAAACTCCAATACTTTGGCCACCTGATGCAAAGAGCTGACTCATTTGAAAAGACTTTGATGCTGGGAAAGATTGAGGGGAGGAGGAGAAGGGGACGACAGAGGATGAGATGGTTGCATGGCATCACTGACTCAATGGACATGGGTTTGGGTGGACTCGGGAGTTGGTAATGAACAGGGAGGCCTGGTGTGCTGCAGTTCATTGGGTCACAAAGAGTTGGACATTACTGAGCAACTGAACTGAACTGAACTTTGTCTCTGCCTAATTAGTTTTCTCCTCTCTCTTACTTTTTAATCATTTGAGGTTAGAAAGTATTTACCAAGCATGAAAAACTGAGTTGTTGAAACTGCACATTTTGCTGAACAAATATCCTCTGTTTCTAACCTTAGAAGTTTGTTTCGAGTTAAGATAAAATTACCATGGACATCAAGATTGGATCTTCATGAACTGATGCTGTGATTTACTAACACTAAAATTGTCCTCAATTATCAGTCGGATACAGACACAATAATTGGCCTCCATAGTTGTGACTTGATAGATGTTTTTGTTAGCAAAAACAGTAGCAATTAGTTTTGTGGAATAGTTTGAGAAAGCCAAAGAAAGGACTAACACGTTATATTTATGTTTTCTTGAAATACTGTTAATAAATAAAGAGATAAGAGAAGTGCCACATAGTTGAATACTGTTAGCAAAGACAGAGAGACTGAGAAAGAAGATGGCTCATTAGGGGAATTCTGGACAAACAGATATGACTGAAGCAGAGCCTTCATAAGCTAGTTAAGGAATGTGCTCAAAGACAAGGAAAAAAATATAAAGTCCTCTGAGAATACTAAGGAAAAGAATATTAGGACGCTATTAGAATGGTAATGTTAGGGGAAGCACACTGACTGAAACCACCCACCCTGGCCAGGCACCATAATAACCATTTGCATGAGTTGTTTTATGACAGGAGGTCCTGGTGAGGAACACGGAACTAATAAGCCCCCACAGATGTGTATAAGAGACAGCCTAGATAGTATATTCAAAAGCAGAGACATTACTTTGCCAACTAAGGTCCGTCTAGTCAAGGCTATGGTTTTTCCAGTGGTCATGTATGGATGTGAGAGTTGGACTATAAAGAAAGCTGAGCACCAAAGAATTGATGCTTTTGAACTGTGGTGTTGGAGAAGACTCTTGAGAGTCCCTTGGACTGCAAGGAGATCCAACCAGTCCATCCTAAAGGAAATCAGTCCTGAATATTCATTGGAAGGACTGATGCTGAAGCTGAAACTCCAATACTTTGGCCACCTGATGCAAAGAGCTGACTCATTTGAAAAGACTTTGATGCTGGGAAAGATTGAGGGGAGGAGGAGAAGGAGACGACAGAGGATGAGATGGTTGGATGGCATCACCGACTCAATGGACATGGGTTTGGGTGGACTCGGAGTTGGTAATGAACAGGGAGGCCTGGTGTGCTGCAGTTCATTGGGTCACAAAGAGTTGGACATTACTGAGCAACTGAACTGAACTGAACTTTGTCTCTGCCTAATTAGTTTTCTCCTCTCTCTTACTTTTTAATCATTTGAGGTTAGAAAGTATTTACCAAGCATGAAAAACTGAGTTGTTGAAACTGCACATTTTGCTGAACAAATATCCTCTGTTTCTAACCTTAGAAGTTTGTTTCGAGTTAAGATAAAATTACCATGGACATCAAGATTGGATCTTCATGAACTGATGCTGTGATTTACTAACACTAAAATTGTCCTCAATTATCAGTCGGATACAGACACAATAATTGGCCTCCATAGTTGTGACTTGATAGATGTTTTTGTTAGCAAAAACAGTAGCAATTAGTTTTGTGGAATAGTTTGAGAAAGCCAAAGAAAGGACTAACACGTTATATTTATGTTTTCTTGAAATACTGTTAATAAATAAAGAGATAAGAGAAGTGCCACATAGTTGAATACTGTTAGCAAAGACAGAGAGACTGAGAAAGAAGATGGCTCATTAGGGGAATTCTGGACAAACAGATATGACTGAAGCAGAGCCTTCATAAGCTAGTTAAGGAATGTGCTCAAAGACAAGGAAAAAAATATAAAGTCCTCTGAGAATACTAAGGAAAAGAATATTAGGACGCTATTAGAATGGTAATGTTAGGGGAAGCACACTGACTGAAACCACCCACCCTGGCCAGGCACCATAATAACCATTTGCATGAGTTGTTTTATGACAGGAGGTCCTGGTGAGGAACACGGAACTAATAAGCCCCCACCAACCGGAAGAGTTCATTGGAAGGACTGATGTTGAAACTGAAACTCCAATACTTTGTCCACCTGATGCGAAGAGCTGACTCATTTGAAAAGACCCTGATGCTGAGAAAGATTGAGGGCAGGGGGAGAAGGGGACGACAGAGGATGAGATGGTTGGATGGCATCATCAACTCAATGGACATGAGTCTGGGTAAACTCCAGGAGTTGGTGATGGACAGGGTGGCCTGGCATGCTCTGGTTCATGGGGTCACAAAGAGTCAGACATGGCTGAGTGACTGAACTGAACTGAACCGAACCAGAAGAGTTCAGGAAAGGTCAAAAGGAGACACCATATGTCCGACCACCTCCCAGAATCCTTCTCTCTGGTATCCATCTTGGCTGAACAAGGTGTGCACCACCAGGAAGGACTCTGAGTCAGAATGATTGGCTAAGGACAACCCAGAAACTAATCCCATCACCATAAAACCTGAGACTGCTAGCCACATGGCAGAGCTGTTCTCCTGGGTTCCCTTATCCTACTGCTGTCTACCCAGGTGCCATTTCCCAATATAATCTCTTGCTTTGTCAGCACATGTGTCTCGTCGGACAATTCATTTCCCCGAGTGCTAGACAAGAGCCCAGTTTGGGGCCCCTGGAAGGGGTCCCCCTTCCTGCAACAATAAGACTTTAATCAGGACTATTTTTTAGGCATTTAGACTACTGAAGTAAGAGAAAGAGAAGAGCTCAATTCAGTCATAAAGAGGTAGTGTGGATTTATAGCCGTGGGCAGAATATGGGAGCCAGTGAATGAAAAATACTGAAAATACATCAGAATAAGAGGATTCTTGCTAGACTTACTTACTAAGATTGTCACAAGACAGGTCAGGATGATCAGTTATCCAGGGTAGGGTTAAGGAATTTGATCATTAGAATGATCAATATCAATGTAGGCTGGGTTGGGGGGTGGTGAGTCTCACTAAACTGACTTAGCAGGACTTTTTTCTAAAACTGGACTCAGGCAGATGGAAGATAATATCCAAGGACAAGGCCTAGTTGAAAAAATGGCTACAGGAACCCGTCTAAACTTTGGTCAAGGAGCTAGTCTTTGTCAACTGTGCCACAAATTGTACATCTGTGCTTTCATGTACATGTTTACGTATTTAAATAAGCTATGTTTAAAATGTGGGAAATATAGTACACTTAATAATGAAACACTCATTATCTCTTCACCCAAAGGCAATTTTTTTTTCACTATTTCCTTCTAGCATTTTAAAGTGAGTATAGCTTTAAAAGCATAATGATAGGAAACACAAGAAAGAGAACTTTTTTTAAAAAGTGCACATATTATACAAGAGTGAGTTAAAATCCTTAAGTGAATACACAGCACTAGAGACAGAATTCTTACCTTGCCCCACCCCCAACAGCATCTTGCAGATGGAATTGTTGATTTGAGGGCAATTGTCTCCCATGAATTTTACCAATGTGTGACAATTACCCGAGTTCCTGGGCTGAGAAGCAGCCCTGCTGTGAAAATTTATAGTACTCAATAGTCCTCAAAATTTCTCATTTGTTACCCAGGGTGAGATGGAGAGGTAGCCTTGGGGGATGGATAGAGAGAAAGAGGAGCGGAAAGATTTTGCACACCAATTTGAGGCTTGCAAAACAGGGGAGCATCAAAGTTTTTGGCAAGAACGAGTCTTCATTCTGCTGTAGTTTTTGCACGGCCGCTATACAGAGTCATTTTAATTTGGGATCTTTACAAAAACTGCCTTGGTTGTGAGATGAAGATAATGAAACCTTTCCCAATTCACAGGGATTTTGTAACAACAGCATCATATACAGAATTTCAAAGAGTTGACAAAGTTTCAAGTATTAATACATGTGAGCTATCATTTGTGTAATTTATAGAGAAGTCAGTAAACTTCTTCTGTAAGGTTCAGATAGTAGTTTTTTTTTAATTAATTTTATTGGAGTAGAGTTGCTTCATAGTGTTGTGTTAGTTTCTATCTGTATAACAAAGTGAATCAGTCAAATATATACATATATCCCCTCTTTTTTGGATTTCCTCACCATGTAGGTCACCATAGAGAACTGAGTAGAGTTTCCAGTGCTAAATGGTAGGTTCTCATTAGTTATCAATCTTACACATAGTAATGTCAACCACAAATTGGTACTTGCCATGGGTGTTTGCCATCTATCTCTACAAGGATTAAATCATGGGCTGCTGCAGTTGTTGACCTCCAATACCACCTGAAGGAGTTTAGAGTGGAAAGCAGAAATAAGGCACTCTGTGATGAGGGAAAACTGGCAGGAAAGGTCTTCAGATAGATATTTTCAGGAGCTGATTTTATGAGCTCAATTCTTATATCTCCTGATATCTAGAAAAATACTAAAATCCTTCATGGTGATGATTGTTTCTCATGAATAGCAGAAGCTTTGCAAAATCCCCCTCTACCAGGGTTTCCCAGGTGGCATTAGTGGTAAAGAACCTGCCTGCCAATTCAGGAGATGTAAGAGATATGAGTTTGGCTCCTGGGTCAGGAAGATCCCCTGGAGAAAGGCATGGCAACCCACTCTAATATTCTTGCCTGGATAATCCCATGGACAGAGGAGGCTGGCAAGCTACAGTTCTTAGGGTCACGAAGAGTCAGACACGACTGGAGGGACTTAACACAAACACCTGTTTCCCAAAATCACGTATATACTGTCCAGAAATTTTCCCTTAGCTTTTTGGAGCAGTTTCTCAGAGCTATCTGAGGTGTGATCTCTCAGGTTGCAGTTCTCATTCCTCCCCAAATAAAGCTTAACTCACAAGTCTCATGCTGTGCATTTTCTAAGTCAACACCTAGGAAAGATGAAGGGCAAAAGGAGAAAGCGGCAACAGAGTTTGAGATGGTTGGATGGCATCACTGACTCAATGGACATGAGTTTGAATAAACTCTGGGAGATAGTGAAGGACAGGGACACCTGGTGTGCTGCAGTCCATGGGGTCACACAACTTAAGGACTGAACAAAACCAAGTATACACGTGTTGATCTCAATCTCCCAATTAATCCCACCTCCCTTCCCTGCCTTTGGTCACCAGAAGTTTGTTCTCTACATCTGTGACTCAGAGAATAAATATTTAAAGCTTTGAAAGTCGTATTGTCTTTTTCTACTCTTTCACTCTGTCCTTGTGGTGGAAAGGCAACCAGACACTATAAGTAAACAAATGAGCATAGTTGGTCCCAATATAAACTTTATTAATAGATACTGAGCTTTGAGTTTCATTTTCACATTTATTTTACATGTCATTATCTGTTTACCAAGTAATTTCTTTGGCCATAATTTAAGCTACTAGAGGGCAGAGACCAGCTCTTGCTGGATAAACATTGAACAATAGATCAAAAGCACTTGGCCCTGATTTTGCTAAAGAAACATAGAAAGGAAATGTATCTGGTAGAAGTCTTATTTCTTTGTTAACATAGGAAATGTATGATGCCATTAGTGAAGGGCCAGGGATGCCAATATTCATGTCTATTTTTTTTTTTTTTTTTTGAACCCAGAAACAATCACTCTTAAGATCACAGTAATAACCTGTATGCTTTGGAAAATCAAACTGGAAGAAACATTTTAGGTCGCCAAGAGATCAAACAATCAATTTCAAAAAGAAATAGTTTTATTGCAGAGACTGAGCTATTCAGGAATTCAATTCCTTGGTACTCCTCAAGGCCAGCCACAGGCATTCAGGGCTCAGCAAGTTCACACTAGCCTGCACAGTAAACTGTTTCTTGGGATGAAAAGTAGAAAGACTCCTCAGGGAATGAAAGAAGGCAGCAAATTCCCATCTAGGGAAATTCTGAAATAATCTCTTCTCTGGAAACAGCAAACTGTGAGGAAATAAAAGCAACATGTAAACAAGTAATATTGTTTACTGCCTGGACTTCTGGTCAGTAAGCCCAGGAGATGGTTAACTGTTAGGCAAATATACAACATCTAATCTCCACATTGCATCCTCTGTCTTGCTAGAAACATAAGAGGGCAAGGTGCAGAGCATCATGCCAGTGGAAGCAGCGGGAACTTTGACAGTCTGAACTTCTTGGAGGAAGCATTACCCTACATGCAGAAGAAAAAATATTCACTCTCGCTGACACTGTGAACTCTCACTCTTCCTCCCAACTGACAAGGAGAGTCTTCTTGGCCAAACTGTAGTTATTTGGCTCTGAATCCACTTCCTAGCTAGGCCTAAACTTCTGGACCTTTACGTCTGTCTTTGCATCATCCAATTTTTGCAAGAATCTCATTAAGTTGGTTTAGCCAGAAATCTCCACCCTCCGTATCTGATAACCCTCGATATCTGACTGGGTTTCTCATTCTCCTCATTACTTCCCCCAGGTGATGTCTGATCACCCTGAACTATCTTCAGCGTAACTCCTTTTATATAAGGTTTACCTAGAATTTCCTCTTACTTCTAACTTCTTCTCCTCCTAGTAATTTTACCTTCACTGACCTGCCCCTTGGCTATGAGTGCTAAGTCGCTTCAGTCGTGTCCAACTATTTGTGATGGCATGAACTGTAGCCCACCAGGCTCCTCTGTCCGTGGGATTTCCCAGACAAGAATACTGGAGTGTGTTGCCATTTTCTCCTCCAGGGGATTGTCTTGACCCAGGGATTCAACCTGCATCTCTTACGTCTCCTGCATTGGCAGGCAGGTTCTTTACCATTAGCACTACCTTGGCTATAAATTTCTATTTTTTCAGTTATATTTAGACTGAGAATTCTGTCTATGTGGAGATGAGCAGTAAGAAGACTGTCCTTGCTCCCATAGACCTCTGGTCTCTCTTTTAAAGGATTTTCTTTTTTTTTAATATAAATTTATTTAGGATTTTCTTGATATTGTGACTCTAGTAATTCCATATTTTTATGGGAGGGTGCAAGAGACACACATGAGATTAAGTCAAATATCTAAAATTAATCTTATGACAACTCTATTGCATTTTTATTATTTTATTATTATTACACAAGTCACTCAGCAGTAAAGAATCCATCTGCAATCCAGGAGACATGGGCTGGGAGATAGGGATTCTATCCCTGGGTCTGGAAGATCCCCTAGAGAAGGGAATGGCAACCCACTCCAGTATTCTTCCCTGGGAAACCCCATGGACAGAGGAGTCTGGCAGGCTGTAGTTCACGTGGTTGCAGAAGAGTTAGACAGGTCTGAGCGAATAAACAATAAAACAATTGCATTCTGTTGATTGCTAATGAGTTTTGGGTGAGTTTATCCTAATTAAAATGGAAGTGACACTTCCCACTCAATATAAATAAAACTTACTACAATTCACTACAGCCCCCCCAGCCCCCGCCCAATTCCCTAAATCTTTCTGCTTTTCAACTGCATTTAGGCAATTTACCTGAAAGTTTTATAGTTCAGTTACATCAAAAATTTCCTTAATGCCAACTGTTTCTTCTACATGAATGGAAATGTCAGTAGAAAGAATAATCCAAAACAGTGTGGGTCATTTTGAAACCTTGGCATTTGGCTTTGGAATGCAATGTTCTGCTTAGAAGCAGCCTCAGTTACCTACCCTTCCTAATACTGTGTGTTTCAATCGAGTACACAACTGCTGACAGTGGATAGGTAGAGATTTAGATGGGAAATGAACTCTTATTGCAAAAAAAAAACCACACCAAAATTCCTCAAAGTGGACCATTGTTGGACAGAAAACAGAAAAAGGGTCTTTGGGAAGGATGAGCTTTGTCTTCTAAGTAGCTTATCTTAGAGATCTGACACTACAGAGTTAACTGCTTACCAATTTAATGAGTATTCTGGCTTTTTTTTTTTTTTTTTGGCTATGGAGAAATTCATTCATACGGTGTTTTGCTGAAAGAGGCTTTGTTGGAACTGGAAGTTTTTGTATGCTAAAATAATCTATGATGAGGAGTTTTTAATATGCCAGTAAATTCTTGAAACCTGTGTATACTGGATGAAGAAACACCCTTAGAGGGAAATATTAAAATCAATTTCCTATACTCTGAAAGTTTTTCTTGTTTTATTAATCCTAGAAAGACAGGGGTTATTGAGGTTGAGATGAGGTTCATATCATATTATCTTAACCAACAACTCTCCAGAGGATCACAAAAGTCTTGACCATGACTTTTTCCCCTCCATTCTCTAGTATTAATTCTTGGGGTGATTGGAGTGGGGTAGTTGAAATATTTATGAAGTTTCATGAAAACACTGATTGTCATGAAACACTATAAAATTGTGTCTAAAAATATTACTGAATTTTTAAAAAATTATTCTAAAAGGATTTTACTTTAGCAGAAATAAAACTTTTTGAAAATCAGCTATTTAAACAAAAATTCCTACTTATAAAGGAAATCTTGGTTAAAAACAGATTTTAAAATGAAGATTGCTAGAAGATACGTCCAGAGAAGGCAATGGCACCCCACTCCAGTACTCTTGCCTGGAAAATCCCATGGACAGAGGAGCCTGGTAGGCTGTAGTCCATGGGGTTTCGAAGAGTCAGACATGACTGAGTGACTTCACTTTCACTTTTCACTTTCATGCATTGGAGAAGGAAATGGCATCCCACTCCAGTGTTCTTGCCTGGAGAATCCTAGGGACGGCAGAGCCTGGTGGGCTGCCGTCTATGGGGTCACACAGAGTCGGACACGACTGAAGCGACTTAGCAGCAGCAGCAGCAGCAGCTAGCAGCCAATTAAGAGCAGAAAGTATTCCTTAATGTTTCTGGAATTTGAAATGGCTATTTCAAATTATTCTTATTTCAAAACGGAAAAAGTTTCACTTCTGAAGTCATGGCTGTGTTATTTCTAACAAAAAGACATATCACTTATCTTAGCACATCTCTGCTTCCAACAGTTACTGTAAGTCTCCTACATATGAATGGGTTTCCCTGGTGGCTCAAATGGTAAAGAATCTGCATGCAAAGCAGAAGACTCCTGTTTGATCCCTGGGTTGGGAAGATCCCCTGGAGAAGGGAATGGCAACCCACTCCAGTATTCTTGCCTGGGGAATTCCAGGGATGGAGGACCCTGGTGGGCTATCTTCCACGGGATCACAAATAGTCAGACACAATTGAGAGACTAACACTTTCTCACCCTTACATATGAATGGATTCCTCCCTGAAAGGTGAAATTTGTTCATAAGTCCAACAAAATTAGCCTAGGTACCCAACTAACACAATTGACTACATAGTACTGTACTGTTATATGTTTCTAATACTTTTCACACAAATAATACATACAGACAAGCAAAAAATAAGGAATGTACTTCTAATCTTACAGTATATTACCTTGAAAAGTACAGTAGTACAGTACAACAGCTGGCCTCCAGGGGCTGGCAATGGGTGAACAGGTAAGAAGAGTTACTGACCGGAGGAGGGAGAGGAGGTGGGAGACGGTGGGTCATAGGAGATGGAGGGCAGGCTGAAATTTCACTCAAGCCTGACATTGGAATTCACATGTTTGAAAGTTTGAAACTTGAAGGTTCATATGTAAGGGACTTATTGTAATTTGTTTTCCATCTCTGCCCTTTATTTTTTTTATTTTATTTTTACTTTATTTTACTTTACAATACCTTATTGGTTTTGCCATACATTGACATGAATCTGCCACGGGTGTATACGAGCTCCCAATCCTGAATCCCCCTCCGACCTCCCACCTTATATCCTCTCTCTGGATCATGTATGTCTCATTATATGAAGCATGTCTAACCTGAGATATCCAGTTGTTTATTTTCCTCAGAGAAACCAGGTAGGACTTCACAGCTGAAGTGACACCGAGCAGCCAATGTATTTACTATCACTCTAGTCAGGTGAAGTCAACTCCAAAATCTCATACTCAGTGTGCTCAAGCAGGTGGTTACTCACCACCTTACCCTTCCCAAACTTTTTCTTGAATTCTCTTTTAACCAACAGCATCACAAAGCATTCAGTTGTCCTCATTTAATATTCCAAATCATCACTGACCTTACTCCATGTACCCAATTATTTCTGTTTATTCTACATCCCAAGGGCTTCCCAAGTGGCACAGTGGTGAAGAATCTGCCTTCCAATGCAGGAGACAGAAGAGACGTGAGTTCAATCCCTGGGTTGAGAAGATCCTCTAGAGTAGGAAATACAAACCATTCCTGTGTTCTTGCTTGGAAAATTCCATGGACAGAGGAGCATGGCAGACTACAGTCTGTGGAGTCGCAAAGGGTCAGACACAACTGAGCATGTACACACACTACGAGCCAAACACGATTCAAATCCATGTCTGTCTCCATAGCCATGATTTCCCCCTTATTCATAATGTTCAATTCGCTCCCACTATTATAATCACTTCCCACCATGTATCTCTGCTTACAGAATTGACCTACTCTTTACAAACTGACCGCCATATTATCAATTAACTGATCTTTCCGAAGATCTTGATCACCTCATTTCTATGCTTTAAAACCTTCACTGGCTCAATGTTGATAAATGACTAAGTTCAAATGCTTTACCATGCCACACTGGGACTGACTCTAAGGTCTGACAATAGCTAGTCTTAAACGTAAGTGCCGCCCCATCTGCAAAGCTTCACCTTATTTTGCACCTCCGATTTGTTATTAATTTCTGATGATGTCAATAATATTTGCATTTATCACACTTGATGTAGTTTCCCTGTTATGTGTTCCCAACCTGGATGTAAACTTCCAAGGGCAGGGAATGTCTTAGTGATCTTTGCATTCTCAACCTGTAGTAGAATCTTGAAAATAGCGACCACTTCTTTTTTAAATGAGTGAACTTATGCAATTCTTTGTTCCCCTTAAGCTCTCCTATTATATAAGAAATATACATTTAAATATTAGAGGCACAAGTGTAAAAAGCACATTGATAGGCATTTTAATTCCCAGAAAAGGGATTGGAGGGAAAGAAAAGAGCATCTTATCATCAACATAATCAGTAATAGTACTAATATCTTATATCTTACATCTTCTACACATTGTAATATTATTATTACAAATGACTATAATTGCCTCTTGTGTTTTTGTTTATTTTGAAAATGCCCTTAATATTTATTCATTTTCAGTGAAAACAAATAAATGAAAATGGTCCAACATGTTATCATTTAGACAACCTGGATATATCTATATCTATATATCTGAACAGGTTAGATGGCAAAATTATATATATGTACATGTACATTAGAAACACATACACTGTGTTATTACATATATATATATATACTTATTCTGTATACATACATATACACCTTCACATACACACACACACACACACACACACACACACTTTGCAATTATTCAGTTCACTGACAATTTAGTTTCCTAAGGCAACCATTGATTACAGTTTCTTTTGATTCCTCCCTGAAATCCTGAAATTGTTGTATGCTTTACTCCTGTAAATATATATATAATTATATATTATATAAAGATCCAAAATGATTTATTTAACTGTTCCTCTATCACCATTTACAAATTATCACTTGTTTCCAACTTTTTTCCACTAAAAAAATTGTGGAAATAAACATTTTGTTATAAACATCTTTTAAAATCTTTGTTAATACATCTACAGGGTCAATTTCTGGTAGTGTGGTTGTTAAATAAAGAGTTCAGTTCAGTTCAATCGCTCAGTCTGTCTGACTCTTTGCAACCCCATGAACCACAGCACACCAGGCCTCCCTGTCCATCACCAACTCCCGGAGTCCACCCAAACCTATGTCCATTGTGTCAGTGATGCCATCCAACCATCTCATCCTCTGTTGTCCCCTTCTCCTCCCATCTGCAATCTTTCCCAGCATCAGAGTAATTTCCAATGAGTCAGCTCTTCGCATCAGGTGGCCAAAGTATTGGAGTTTCAGCTTCAGCATCAGTCCTTCCAATGAATATTCAGGACTGATTTCCTTTAAGATGGACTGGTTGGATCTCCTTGCAGTCCAAGGGACTCTCAAGAGTCTTCTCTGCCACCACAGTTCAAAAGCATCAATTCTTTGGCACTCAGCTTCCCTTATAGTCCAACTATCACATCCATACATGACCACTGGGAAAACCATAGCCTTGACTAGATGGACCTTTGTTGACTAAGTAATGTCTCTGCTTTTGAATATGCTGTCTAGGTTGATCATAACTTTCCTTTCAAGGAGTAAGCGTAGGCCTTTTAAAATGCAGTGCTTGTTGATAAGTTCCATTCTAAACATGTGCACATACACACTTCCCAATAAAAATGTCCCCTTATCTTTATCTTCCACTTATGTTTATGAACATACATTTTGAGACAAAACGTAAATAAAGAGGTTAACATTTGAACTCAGTGCTGTTTGGTTTCCAAAACTGCACTAAAGTGTCCATAGTCTAAGCATTTATGATTAAAAGAAAGCCTAGATGTTGCTAACATTGTACTGACATTTATAGCTTATTAAACTCTATTGAATCTTTGATCTTATCTGATTTCTACAATAACCAATGAAACTTAAACTCAAAGTGATTAATTAAATTGCCTAAGGACATGTATCTATCCATTACCCACACTCTGCTCACTTCCTTACTCAGGGCTCAAATAGTCTAAGCAATCTTAGGCACATAACTTTCTTATCCAAAGTTTCTGATTTGAAAACACCAAGAGATTGAAGTAGATAATACTATGGTAACTTTTATTTTTATTTTTTTTTTTTTTTTTCTGTTACTTATAGAGGGAATTAAACATTGTATTCATTTATTTTTAGGTACTACCACCAAAGATTATTATTTGACTGTGGCAAGTGTGTGTGTGTCAGGGTGCGGGAGGGAGACAAAAACTGGGAGAGGAGGCAGAGAGATATTGTCCTTACAAGTGTTTTAAAAGAACTGTAACTACCCAGGTATTACATTTAGTTACAAGAGCTTAAAAGTGACACTTTGCTGGCATTATGAATTTCTGTAAGTTGCACTCCTTCTGAAAGATTTGAATTTAAATATTCAACCCCAAATTTTAAAGAGCTCTATTAGAAATCCAGGAGCTTCCTTCAATAATGTAGAAGCAAACAAGATTCTCTGTTAAATCACAAATTCATTAGAAAGACAAGATTAAAAATCTCAATAACTAAACTTAAGTTACCGATTTTACCCAGATATTTTTACTGCTTAAAAATGTGTTCTTTGTCTGTCATCATGAGTTTGACTGTTGCCAAAGTTAGATATTTTTATGTTTTTCCGTCTTCTCTCATGTTTGAAAAAAGAAAGTGAAGTCACGATGACACTAGACAGAATCTCCACTAAACCGTTACTTCACTGGGTGACCTTAGACTGGGCTCTTGAATATTTCAGTTTCTTATGTGTAAAGTGAGGATGTTGGAAACTACAAATACCCCACCTATTGTAACCTCTGGGTAGATGAAAATGACAATATGAGAGAAGAGTGTTTAGTAGTAAATGCATTACTCTTGCTACTCATTGCTTGTAGAATTTGTGAGGAGTTATCATCAAGCACAAAGGACTTGGTTTTGGAATAGTACTATTACTTTCTTAAATACAAAGAACATAAATAAATGTTATTTTTTATTATTCTTATTTATGGAATCCAATATCCATGTTGGTTCTTGTTTTCACTAAATCATTTAACACATATTAATATTCATGAGAGCCTCCATTCTTTGGAACTGTGCTAAGCACTAAGGGACCATTAAGTAATGCATTTTTGTAATTATGGCCTAACTTCTACACCCCCTCTTGGTCTTCTTATTTGCTTTTCCTCCTTTATCAGCTTCTCTGAAACCTGGCTCCTCTCTCTTTTCCTGCCTCTCATTCAGGCCTTCTTCATGTTCTCCACATCATAAATCATCATCTTCTTCAATATAGCCAGAGTTAGTTTTCAGACTTATGTGCATTTAATCATGTCATTCTTTCTATCTGGTTTCATACAAACTTTTCTCTATTTTCTACCATGTAATTGCATACTCATGATTGTGGCTATCAAAAACCTTCATAATCTCACTTCAAATTCAATTTCAAATCATTTTTCAAAGCCAACTTATAGTCAAACCATCAGTGCATTGTATAATATAGATTTTGTTTCATCATAAGAAGTAAGAGAATGGGGAATTACTAACATTGAAACAATAAAAGTATAAAATAAAATACTTCATCAGGAAAGAGTCAACTTCCTTTCATGGTAAGATGTTTAATGTTTAATTAAAAAAAAAAAAAGTTTCCTTTTGAAACCTCTATACCTTCTTAAAACTTAACCTGGGACAGCAAGGGAAGGAAACTTCCTTTTTTTTTTTTTTTTTTAATTGAATACTTTCCAAACATTTGTTCTATCTGATCAAGATGGACTTGTTCTCTTTGCAAAATGGAATGACCACATTATGCCCATCCATTAAAAGGTTGATTTCTAACATGCTTGGCCAGATCTGGGGGTTTGCCTAGATTAGGTAATAATGTGCCATTCATTTCTTCAACTAGTACTTATTATTTCAAAGCAATTCATCGTTTTAAATAATGAGATAACTCTTGGTGAAAATCACAAAAGCAATTCTTGCCAGCTGGCATTTGTCAGTGAGTAATATATCACCAAAGGGAATGGACAGTTTCAACGAGTGAGGCTAATACATCATCCAGATGAAAAGCTGTGATGATATATTGAAGATCAGGATGTCCAAGAAAAGGATTGGATCTTTTCCTTTTTCAGACTGAGGAAAGAAGAAAAGGATGGGGGCAAGCTCTCTAATTTATAAGAGTAACAAAGAAGCCTGAGGGTCCTTAAATTACAGCTGTTGTTGGTGAAATGTAATAAGCATGGCCAAAGGAATGGGGAAAATTTTCTTTACAGAAAAATAAAAGATAAAAGTTATAAAGCATTGCAAAGTGAATTTCCTTAATGAACCATATTAAAGAATGCTGAGTCTTAGCTTTACATTATTAAGCAAATAAAACTGAGTAGAGATGCATCTTCAAAAGCAGAGTACTCTTTTATAGGAGACCAAGTCTTTCCACATCTGGGGGACTGATAGGGAAGGGTTGCTCTTACAGGCCAAGTGCCTTTCTAGCTTAATAATAAATGAGGCCTCTAGTTGCCATGGCAATGATGAATATAATTTTTCCCCATTTGGAATTTAATAAAGCTACTTTTTACTTAAAGAATAGCACTTCAGGATAGCAAGAAAGTCAGCTTATTTGAAAAAAAATTTTATTTGGTTTCCAAAACTTGAATACAACAGTATTGCTGATAGGTTCAAAACCTGATCTATGGATTCATAGGTCAAGAATCCTACCCAGATGGACCTGGATGAAAATCTTGGCTCTGCCACCTAATAGCCTGGGCAAATTACTGAAACTCATAAGACTCAACTGTAAAATAGAAAGAAGCGTAAGATTTGAAAATAAAATGATATATGTAAGACATTGAGCAAAATTCCCATCATAAAAAAGTACTTAAAATAGTTGTTATTTATATTGGTAAAATCACTCTTCTTTTTTCTCATCTACATAATTTGTAAACAAAATCACTGCACACTATATATACATTTATACACACACTCATACTCAAACACATCAGCCTTATATGCTGTTTTGGATAGTTTGGAGTACTGAGGAATCAGAAAATTGTTCTGATTCATTTACAAATTGAAGTGCACCATAGCCATGGAGTTAAAGAAGCATTTCCCAGATAGTAGGGGCTTGCCTCAATTCTCAGTTAGTAAAAAATCTGTTTGCAATGCAGGAGAACCCAGATCCATTCCTGGGTCAGGAAGATCTCCTGGAGAAGGGATAGGCTATCCACTCCAGTATTATTGGGCTTCCTTTGTGGCTTAGCTGGTAAAGAATTTGCCTGCAATACAGGAGATCTGAGTTCAACCCCTGGGTCAGGAAGATCCACTGGAAAAGGGAAAGACTACCCATGCCAGTATTCTGGCCTGGAGAATTCCATGGACTACATAGTCCATAGGGTCACAAAGAGTCAGACACAACTGAGTGACTTTCACTTCCACTTTCTTACCCAGATGATAAAACCATAGATTTAAATAAATGTTAAACATATATATAAACACATATGTATTTTAAATCTCTGTGTCTCATAAAAACCTCAAACTAAGAGTAAAGATGCATTTTAAAAAGCATAAACCTATTTGAATAAATACGAAAGAGGAAACAGCGGTAACACTATGGTTGAAACCAGGAAGCATATGAACAACTAGTAACTGACTCAGCAGACAGACAACAACAACAAAACAAAACAATGGAAATGATTTCAGTACTGAGTTTGGGAAGGAGAGTGCAAACATAGTTAAGTTGATTTTTTCACCATATCCCTATTAGGGTTCAGAGATTGGCATCTCTTCTGAAAATGAAAATGCAGGTGGAGCTGGAAAGAGACAGTCTGGTTAAGAGTCCCCATGAGAAGCAATAAGATATTCAGAGTGTTTTTTCTATCCAGTGCTGTGGATCATTGATTTTCCCTCAGCTAGTCAAAAGATTGAAGAATGGTCTTCTAGAGATTGATCCAGGAACTCTGAACTCAGGACATCAGGTGCTGCTAGGGGTGAAGGCTCTACTCTGGAAAAAGTGATTTGAAGTATAGCTTAAAGTTAAATAGGGTAATCTGCACTATCTTTCCCTTAGTTTGCTCCCATGTTTACAGACTGGAGGCTCTGTTTCAGAGGAAAAAGACCAATTCAAGGGAAGATACCTTTAGACACTGACATTTGATGGACCCCAGAACATTGACCAAGCAGATCAGCTTCATCAAGGCTTACCAGCTGAGAAACCCACTGCCCCCTTTACATGAAGAGAGATTCCAGGTAGCTTTGTAGTGCCCTAGTTCTTGAGTACACATCCAGAGCCCAGTAGATATATGAAGAGTGTCTCTAATGAAAACATATTAACCCAAACTAACAAAGTAGGAAAAAATACAGAATATAGAGGAAACAGAAAATTCATGGAAAGTGAAAAAAATTCATATACTGAGATAAGAAAAATGCATACCTGAAATGAAAGAGAGAGAGAATAATTGTGGGTTGACATTTCCTCCTCCGGGAGGTCTTCCCAACCCAGGAATTGAACTCATGATTCCTGTGGTTCCTCCACTTCAAGCAGATTCTTCACCTTCTGAGCCATCAGGGAAATCTAATTGACAGAATTAACAGCACCAAAATATTAGCTCTAGTATCCCTGATTCAGCATGATGCCTAGGGTCATGAAGTAGTCTGTCTTCCAACTTATCTCCTTTCCCAGAAGATGTCTTCTTTCCTGGGCCAGAGGATGAGTGTAGGGAGTTAAAAGTGAGTTTTATAAAACTTGTGAAGACCCTAGTGCAGTGACCTGAGGTTTATGGGTCATTTTCACCCACAGGCAGTCAGGGGAAGTCATTTATGCACATATGATAAGCAGATCAGGAAGAGCACATGGCCCAGAGGGAATATTGTTCTGCATCCATCAGAGGCATTCACCAGTCAGTAGTTGTTCTCCCCACTGTAAGGGATATGCCGTGTGTGAAACTGAACAAGGCCAACATCTGTAATTATACTGCAGGGGGCAGGGGTGTGGGTGGAGAAGTAGTCAGGGGAGTGGAATGAAGGGTGAGAATTACCTAAACAAAGCCTGAAGATTTCCTCCGAAGTCTGATTTCATGTCTATTATCTGCATGTATTGATTGATTTCAGTTTCTAGAATCCACCATTGACAATTAATTGATAATTTAATTGACAGATACTGAGTAGTGTAACTTAACAGAACCTACCAGATATCTGGAAGGTCCTGAGAATATAATAATATCATAAGAAAAGGCTGGAATAGCTACTGACTTTCCCTGCTGCAGCATCTGATACTGGTGGAGTATCCAGTGCTGTAACAGAATAGGAGAGCAGACCATTATCAGAGAAAGAAGCACCCCAAACCTGAACACTTCCCAGGAACCAATCCTTTTGAGAGACCTGAATAGAGACAATTATTGTGCATTTCACCACAACCTCCCAATGTTTCGGGCAGGCGTCTCCATCACACTTTTGCTCACTTTCCTTCCTGTGATGGTCAGTATGCACTCATTCACACCTACACTGTGAGGGTCAGTTGGGCCAGCTCAGTGTCCACCTGGCAGGATATCTGGACAAGAAGCACGATATAGCAAAGAGCAGAGGTAATAGATATGCTCTAACCACAGTGGGACACAAATCCCCAACCAGAAATTGGCAGTGATAACAGCATCCACTCACATTCTGGCACAGGATGCTGCCCAGATTTCTAACAGCCTGAGACTAAGAAGTGGAACAGGACTGTGTGAGGGGACATCCATGTTGTGCTGCTCCAGACACTTCCCCAAAGCCTGACTCTTTGATTGCTAACAGACAGCTGAGAACAGATGGATCCCTGCAGGGGAACAGCTAGATTTTGGCATATAGCCAGCTTACCAGTCAGTGGCCAGAACCTGGTTAGAATGATTTGTTTTTGAGTCAGCCATTTTACCATTCTATTGTCCTCATTTTCTGTAGAAGATATAAACAGCAAGTCATAGCCATTAGCTGCATGCTGGGTGACCTAGAATTTTGTGGCCAAGTGCTCAAGGGATTCTGTTTTCAGACTGAACCATGTCTGCATATACCAATAGGAAACAGTAGTTTCATAACTCTAAGAGGTATAGAGTGTAAGAGAGCATCACCAGTTCAACAACCAGTGCTTCCTTCTCAATGTCGAGGTTATCATAAGTCTCTAAAGTGCAAGGAGACAGTATTAATATGGGGGTCACCCTATTAGACTGAATTCTATGCTATATTATCAAAAGGATGGTATACAAGTTCAGTGTTCTATCTATCTCTGCCCATACATCTTCTAATGTTGCTTCTGAAACTGTACTGAGTTGTCACTTGAATGTGGGGAGTGTCCACAAGCTAATATTTCTTGAGCTGTATGGATCAACTCATTGTATTTGATCTATCAATCTAAAATTTTCAACTCAAAGTATTTTCAGAAAGGAGCTGTTTGGGGAGGTCATCCTAATGATTTTGTTGGTTTACATGTCCTCCCATAAGGACCTCCTTCAATTGGATGCAAGCACAGTCAGTTTGGTCAAGAACTTAGTACTTAGACTTCTTTGCTTCTCAATTAACAACAGTGTACTATCCCAATAGGAGGGCACATGCAGATGAAAGTAAGAGTGTTAGTCATGTCTGACTCTTTGCAACTCTCTGACTGTAGCCCTCCCAGGCTCTTCTGTCCATGGAATTCTCCAAGAAAGAATATTGGAGTGGGTAGCCATTCCCTTCTCCAGGGGATCTTCCTGACCCTGGGATCAAATCCAGGTCTCCTGCATTGCAGACAGATTCTTTACCATATGAGCCACCAGGGAAACCCATATGCAGATAGGATATTTAGCAAACATTTAATTTCCCATTGCCCATTTCATTCCAGAGTGGTACACAGGGATATATTTAGTAGGGTCATATATCAGACTTTAGAACTCTTAGACTTTGGCTCTTGGACTGGAGAATGTTCAGCTGCATCATTAGAAAACAAATACCATTACTCTGCTATCAAAGGTTGCGATCCAGTAGCAATTTCACAAGGGACTTTGGCCTTGTTCTGCTACTTCATTATTTATTGGTAAGGAAAATACCAGTTCATTTCCTGGCATAGTCAAGAGACTGAGGTTGAAGCCTCAAGATGATATCAATGTAAAACAGCAGAAACATGACTCCTGATGTCGCATCTCAGTATTCATGGGTGAGGAAACACCAACCCCTTCTCTGTATAACCAAAGTATGCAAGGTCTTGGGATTAAAGATACATTTTGCTACAAATCAGGGGTCCTATTTTTGATCTAGTGAAGATCCTAGTGAATCAGGTTCCTAGTGAATCCTGCTGCTGCTGCTAAGTCGCTTCAGTCTTGTCCGACTCTGTGCGACCCCAGAGACGGCAGCCCACCAGGCTCCCCCGTCCCTGGGATTCTCCAGGCAAGAACACTGGAGTGGGTTGCCATTTCCTTATCCAATGCATGAAAGTGAAAAGTGAAAGGGAAGTCTCTAAGTCGTGTCCAACTCCTAGCGACCCCATGGACTGCAGCCTACCAGGCTCCTCCGTCCATGGGATTTTCCAGGCAAGAGTACTGGAGTGGGTTGCCATTGCCTTCTCCCTAGTGAATCCTAGTGAAGGATGAATTGCCTTAATCACTCAATTACAATCAAATTTTCATAAAATTGATGCAGGAGATCTAGAGACCATCCTGCAGTGGATCCGTCAAATTAACCCTTACCTCTTAAGTCTGACATGCATCTCAGTCTCAACATGTCCAAAAACTGAAATCTGAAACTCTCCCCACTAAAACCTAGTCCGTCTATAGTTTTTCTCAACATGGTTACTTATACCTCTATCCTCCCCAAAAGCTTGGAGTCATCTTTGACTTTGACTTTTCTCTCACCTTTCACATTTAATCCAATGACAATTACTGTTGACTCTCCATACTATATCCAGAACTTAACAGCTCTTCACTGCTACTATCAGAGTCTGAACCATTGTTATTTCTCACTTGGGATGTTAGTTTCCCAGAGCTGCCACGGGGCTTCCCAAGTAGTGCTAGTGGTAAAGAACCCACCTGCCAGTGCAGAAGATGTAAGAGACATGGGTTTGGTCTCTGGGTTGGGAAGATCCCCTGGAGGAGGGCATGGCAACCCACTCCAGTATTCTTGCCTGGAGAATCCCATGGGCAAAGAAGCCTCATGGGCTGCGGTTCATAGGGTCACAAAGAGCCAGACAAGACTGAAGCGACTTAGCACAAACTTAGGGCTACCATGACAAAGTCCCACACACTGACTGGCTTAAACAACAGAAATTCTTTGTCTCACCATCAGTCTGAGACCAACAATTGGTTTGTTCTGAAAGCTGTGAGGAAAAAATGTGTTCCGTGCTGCTCTCCTAGGTTCTGGTGGTTTATAAGTACTCTTTGGCTTACAGATACATCATCCCAAATTCTGCCTTCATGTTCAGATGATATTCTCCCTGTGTGCATGTCTGTGTCCAAACTACTCCTTTTTAAAAGGGCGTTAGCCATATTGGGCCAGGGTCCACCCTAATAACTTTATTATAACTTGATATTTCTGTAAATGCAGTATTTTAAAATAAGGTCACATTCTGAAATACTGAGGGTTATGACTTCAATACCTTTCTGAAAGACACAGTTCAACCCTTAACACCTGGATTTCTTCAATAGCTGGTCTCTCTACTTCCTCCCTTCATCCTACTACCACTGATTCTCACCTTAGCAGCCAGGGTAGAATAGTAATGCAATTCAGTAAGAGTGCCCACCTCTGAGTAGTCCTCTCATGGCTCCCATCCTATTGAGAGTAAGTCATGTCCATATAACACCCTCTGGTGTCATATGTGATCTGATGAAAAAAATCAAATGGTCTGTGATCAATAGTTCACCTAGAATGAAAGCTTAAAATCTCGGTTGGCAAAGGTTCTTTATTGTTTTGCCCCTCTGCGCAAACACTGTCATTACTTTGTAGTTTGTTAGTATAGATCAGAAGTCATCAAGCAATGACCTGGAGGTCAAATCCAGCTCATCATTTGTTTTTACAAACAAAATGTTATTGGAATTTTGCCATACTCACTTGGTTGCGTGTGGTTTATGGCTGCTTTCAGCTACAGTGATGGAGTTCAATAGTTATAACAGATCGTATGGCCTGAAGGTCTAAAATATTTACTACCTGGTCCTTTACAGAGAAAGTGTGTTGACCCTTGACACAGATCTTCAATATTTTACTGCTCTAGACAAGCAGACCAATCTCTTTTTAAATCCTAAGTGCTTTACTGAGCAAACACCAGCAACCTCTTTCCAATTTAACTGCATCAAATGCTCATTTGAAATGTGTCACCTTATGACTTTCTTCTGGGCATGGTGAAGTCTCAATTTCCCTACCTAATCATCCTGTATTCCTTGGCTTTCTCTTCTCCTGATGACCACATTGAAAGTTCTGAAGGGAGTCTTGAGTATAGTTATGTAAAGTAAGGCCTAGAATTCTGAAGTTTTAAGACACTGAGGTGTGATGGTCTCTAGCCTTTGGTTGGTGAATGTTTTTCTTCTCCCTTTTATCAAAGTAAGTCTTATAAAGAGCAAAGTCTTACTTTTAAAATTGCATGTGTGTGTATGTATGTATTCACAGAATTGGTTTCTCAAACTATACATCTCAGGTATTGTCTTCTGTTCATCTTTATCTTAAGCTTCAGTGCTCCTCATTTTTTTTTTTTTTTTTTTTACTTTTTTTGCAGCTCACCAGATATGCTCTCGTCTCATGCTGTCTCACAACTTTCATCCTTATCACACTTTGCACTTGGTTCCCCTGAAATATAAACATGGTTCACTCCTTATCTCTTTCAAATATTTAATTAGGTGTTGACTTCTCAAAAAAGACTTCTTTGACCACACTTAAAGCTGTAATTCTCACACATGACTCTACTGTTTTACATCATAAAATGTATCCATGTATAACACTATATAATTTACTTTATGATTTTCTCTTTAGTTCCTTCTTGGAGTATGAGCTACATAGTGAACCATACGCTGCTCTGTGTCTGGAACCATGGCAGGCACATAATAAGCACTCGGTAAATACGATGGGCAGAAATTAGAATGAAGATGATTCCACATATAATACAACACCAAACCAACAGATTCTGAGCTCAAGATCAAGATGTGGCAAGAGTTCCACATTTCTTAGTATCAACCATTCATAAAGCAGGTAATATTTACTAAGTAGACGTTAGATGCCTGACCTATTATTTGAAACAGAAAATGAACAGCCTACTGTATCTTTCTCTTCAGCACTTATCACACTCTGACTTTATGTAACAGACATGTATTTATTAACTATCCCCCCACTTTTCATCCAAGTGGTATGCCAGCTCAGTAAAAACTGTCATTTCACCTTTTTTGTTCAATGTTCTTTTCCTAGTTCCTGGAAAATTACCTGGCACAGGGTGGCATGAGTCCAAAAGTTAACTGAACTGGTGTGACTTGTTTTGGAGTTTCTTCATGTACGCCCTTTCATTCAATTCCAAACTGTCCATGTTACTCCATTTATTAGCTCTTTCCTTCTGCATCTGAGACTTTTTGGTTGTTTTAGTTTTTTGTCGAAGTGGGTAATCTTCATCTTTTGTTATTTGCAGTGATATTTTTAACAGCAGCAAATGTCATTTGGAGATAAATCACTGAATCTAGTATCTTTCTCCAACTTGATAATAGCAGTTTTTTTCAAATGGAAGATGTGAGTTTAATGTCACAGAACTGATTTTTTTTTTTTTTTCATGTGACTTGTAACTGGCTCTAAATGTCAGGAGAAAGACAACAAAGCACTCTGCATTGAGTGCCCACTCTGAGTCAGTCCCATCACATAAATGAATTGTTAACTTGTACAACAACCCTTGGTGCTAAATTTCTACTACAACATTTTCACACTTGAGAATTTGGATCCAAAGAGATGAAATTCCTGCTCCAAATTAATATAGCTGGTAGCCAGCAGAGCTGCCTCTGCACCAAAGGATTCCTGGCTCGCATTCTTCCCATCATCATGCTCTCCCACCCAAAGTTCCCCAAGCATTTTAAATGCAATGAGTGTGTGCAAATTCAGAGAGATTTATCAAAAGTAGTAATAGGAGTCTCCATGTGGCCTTTAGAAAACAAAATTGGAGTGTCAAAATCAAAGAACAATTAGAAAAGGAATAATTATAACAAAAATATATTAACATGAAGAATACAACTACTGTGGTTATAAAAAAAAATGGTCTACATGCTGGTTGTGAGAAGCTGTGAAAAAGAAACTGTAGTACTTGTATTTTAAGTCAGTATTTCTCAGACTTAAATGATGCATAAATCCCTTTCAAAAGGAATAAAAATAAATCACTCTCTGACCTCTAGGTTTTGCTCAATTTTTCTTTACTACATTATTAGCTGTGTGTAAAGTTTCATGTATATTGACTTTAGGCAACTGGATACTGTTTAAAATATTGAAAACTGCAAAGCTATAAAAACAAAACTTGCAATCAGTATTTACTTAGTATGCTTCATGGTTCTGTTTAATTATAGTAAATGCTTATCCTCAATATAAAATATAACTCTGATGTATAAAGTGTAGGATTTTTTAGTTGATTTGATTGTAGTACCCAATGTTATATAATCACTCAATTATTCCAATGCTTTCCTCTTATGGAACTGTATAACATTTGCATGGTGGTTGGTTTTCATTAGAAACAAATACATTATTTCCCACTAAGTCTTCCTCTGTTTGTAAACTGAGATTGTTTGGTTTGTAGTCTGAGACAATTAAAATAGTATTAACTGACACTCATTCTGCCATAAATGCATTTGAAAATATGCATTTAATATGCCAGCACTGGGTCATAAGGTAATCATGTATCTGATCCTGATTAATATATATGTATTTAAAAATTAATAAAAGCTCAAAAATTATTATAGAAAACTAAAATTCTCAATAATATGAATATATATCTGTCCCAGCCATGCCACCATCCTCTACCCTGTCCTCAATATGTCAAGCCAGTTTACAAAATACTGTGATATGCCATTTCTTGTTCAGCCTCCTGTGGGCTAGCTGCTCGTAGTGTACAAGTGCCTCTGGCTCATTCCATAGGAATATGAATTTGTATGTACTTCGCTGGACGAGATTCTGCTACTTCATTCCAATGTCATTTGAGCAGGAAAACACCCTAAAATGTGAACACTGACATTCATACATATGCTCCCAATTCATATTTTATGTCTTTGAGTTGTCTGGAAAAGCATTTCCCCACAATATCAATGAACATCAATCACAGAGTAAAATGGTACCTTTATGGTTGCAGTGACAAGGACAGATTGATTGCTTGACCATAAAGGAGGTTGAAACACTAGCTGGTTGTATTCACTGGGGTCACAGGGAAGAAAAGCATCTTACTACAGCTGCTCATCACTCCTCCTGAGCAAAGAATAGTGTTCAAGTGAGTTCTATGAGCAGTGACTTTTTAGAAAACAGATAAGACATGAACACTTGAAGATGTTGTCAATAGCTTTCAGTTAGAAACTACAGAAAGACAAGATTTAGAAAGCAATTTTCTCCACTGTGTACATACAGAAGAAAGAAGACAGGATAGGAGTAATGTGAGGGCAAAAGCAGAATTGGCTGAAAGGTAGAGGAAAGACACTGAGTTGAAATATAAAATTTTTCATGTCCGTAAGCTGCCAAGATGAAAGTCTTTTTTTCCTTCACATATGTAATTTATTAAGAGAGGAAGATAGCTTTGTGGTTAGGAACTCAAGTTGCAAAGATGAAGGGAATTGCATTAAAAGCAATGTATTTGTCAGATACTAGCTATCTGACTTTGCGGGAAAAATGCTTAATCTGGAAAATGATAACACAAATAATAATTCTCATAGGATTTTATAAAGCAGCTGTCCTTTCCTGGGTTATGTCTTTTAGTGACAATATTTGCACACTGGGATAATGCATTTATTCATAAAGAAAACACATCAGCAATAAGAAATATGGTCAAGACAGAAAGCATAGAGGGGGGCATTTCTAAAACGATCTCTCTTTTCTACTTTTCTGGAGGAAGAGAAACAAGCCTGAAATATCCTGTAAAGAAGACCTATTTGGATGGAATAAGAAGGTTAGCTAGAGGGGGAGAGTGGAGGCTGAGGTCATGTGCAGAAAACAAGGGTGAGAGACCAAAAATGGTAGAAGTGAATGTAAAGATTCCCCTTCTTGATTCTTTTACATCAGTCACCAGACAGCCTCCCTACTTCTTCAATGATTACACCTTCATTTCTGTCTTTATATGATTTGGAAATCCAGGATCCAGAGACAATATGGCTCCTTTTGCAAACTCATCAAATATTCTGTATTGGGTATCTTTGCTTGGTTCTCCCAAAAGCATACATGGATATAAGGATTCAAATACAAAAGTAACTTATGTAAAAACTGAAGAGAATTTTAGTAGCAATATGTGGAAGTTCAACAAAGAGAGGAAAGAAAGTAGTAAGGAAAAGGTGAATATAAACCAGCTACTTGTATGGTTGATTAGAGCCTGAACCCCTAGAGAAACTCCAATAGCCAGTGTAAGAATGCTTTCAGATGCCTGCCAACTAAGGCATCCAGAGTTCAGGGTACTTAAACATCAACTCCTGGCCATCATCTGGTGAAGAAAGCACTCAGGGATGGAGCATATAACTCACAGATATATTTGACCTGCTACCCAAGCAGATAAAGTAGGTTTTAGAGGGCAAAGTCAGTCATTAGAAAGAAGACAAGTGCTGATAGTAGAAAGGCTGATATGCAATGAAATTGTAATGGAGAAGAAACATGAGTAGGCATCCAAAATATCTGATACAACATAGTCAGATCCACCTATATCTAGTGATAGTTTACTTAGTCCTGTCACTGATTCTTTAGGGCAGTAGACATTCAGAATCATTTAAAAGAATTTAAAAAAAAATCTTATAAAACCACAGAAGAGATGGAGGAAAAATTTTAGCCCTTTTTACTGGCCAACTGATATTTATCATCTGCTTTGTCTACCATCCACCCTAGATTCTCTTTATTCCTAGTCTGCTTGCCGTGTGAGGTAGCACAGATATATTAAAACCCAGGAGACCCTGCTTATTACACACTTGGCAGACCATGTCTACTGAAAATTCCCATCTACAGATGCCATTAGGCATGGAAGCACCTAGACATTCTTCCAATCCGGTGATTCTCTTAAATTCCAGAAAATCCTCTTTGCCCATATAATGTTGTTGTTGTTCAGTCGCTAAGTTGTGTCTGACTCTTTGATACCCCATGGACTATAGCACACCAGCCTTCCCTGTCCTTCACTGTCTCTTGGAGTTTGCTCAAATTCATGTGCATTGAATCAGTGATGCCATCCAACCTTCTCATCCTCTGCTACCCTATTCTTCTTTTGCATTATAATCAGGATTATTTCTACTACCAGTATAGCAACTCTTTTCTTGGCATCTCCTTCACTAGCATAAGGATGCTGTTAGCATTCATAACTTTAATGGAAATATTACTCAGTCTTCTGGTAGAAGTACCATTGTCCCTGACAACTGGAAATCAGAACATATCAATTGCAACAAAAGCTAAAGTTGTAGAACTAAGAAAGAACAATGACTGTGGGTGAGGATCTATTTCCACCTCTTAGTTCACAGACTCATGGCTTTCACTTTTTGGCTACATGCATTGATTCAAAACACGTTCTTCATTTTGAAGGCCAGGGACTGTTCTCACACTGTCATGCCCACCTGAGAAGACATGCTGCTGCTCAGTTGCTTCAGTCGTGTCCGACTCTGTGCGACCCCAGAGATGGCAGCCCACCAGGCTCTCCTGTCCCTGGGATTCTCCAGGCAAGTATACTGGAGTGGGTTGCCATTTCCTTCTTCAATGCATGAAAGTGAAAAGTGAAAGTGAAGTTGCTCAGTCGTGTCTGACTCTTAGCGACCCCATGGACTGCAGCCCACCAGGCTCCTCCACCCATGGGATTTTCCAGGCAAGAGTACTAGAGTGGGGTAGCATTTCCTTCTCCGTGAGAAGACATAGACGCACCATAAAATGGCTATCTCAATGTTAAACTGGCAACTAGTGAATGATGTGGAATACAGTAAATCAATGGATCTCATGCCATTTATTTCTGTCTCCATCATTTTATATAAAATAGACAGCAATGGTATATAGGAATACCATTGTTATATATTGTGTAAGATTTCATCAAGATAAATAAGATCCTCTGTAAGCCTTAAGATCAAACTTGATGAGAGCAAATCCACACTGCCAGGCACCCAGGTTGCCTTCATCTCTGCTCCCACACCTCTATTTTGTTCATGGTGCCTTTGTTTGATTCTGAAGTGGACAGAAGCTGGTGGACTTCCATGGATTAATCATTCGTTCATTGGGCCATTTACTGCCTCTGCCACAGTAGCTGTCCTCTGATAGGGATTGATGCGGGCTGAGGAATCACATATTTTAAGTACCTTTCCATAATTCCATCTATATGCTTTGTCCTCACAAATCTTTGTCTCTGCTCCCCCATTATTTCCCTTTCCAGGAACCTGGTCAATCAGTCAAGCTATTCATTACTGCCCAATAGTCAGGTCACTTCTCTGTTGACATTAGCTCAATGAGTTCTGCCCCATGGGAGGATTTTCCCCTCATCACGATGCTTCAGGGAAACTCTTGAGTGAGGTTGTAAGTTGGCAGAAGATTACTTTTTACTCCCATCAACATATTGATTCAATAAGTCAAGTTAAAATTTCCCCCTTTTAATGTACCATAGGAAACATTTTATGAGGACACAGGTGTCAGTTAAGGGATAAGCATTGGTGTAACAGATCAAGACAGCATGAGAATCTGGACTACATTTTGGCTTAACTTACCTGTGCCTCCAGACCTCTTTGGGCCCTTTCCAATATACACCTTCCATGACAAAACAGACTTCTGTGCCCACCTGACTTTATGTCTACGAATTCACGACTCATGATGGGAAACCCTGGGAATATAGTCAGTTGATGACCCATGCATAAAATCTGCTTTTAAAATATTGAATAGTTATTTGTGTAGATAGTGTAGTCTTGCTTCAAAACAGTATAGTTATATACTGCCTCTATCATATTAGGACTTGGAAGAGACCCATATGATGTCCATATCTACTACAGATGTCTCTGGTATTAGAGGATCTGTTGGTCATATGATACAAGTGGCAGAATCATTTATACTTTATCATGAACTTGTTTCAAGATTCTATTCTGCTTTGAGCTCATCTTGAATACTGGAAAACTTTAGATTCACTAAATAGATGAGTTGGAAAGTATTCCAAAATGTGATGTGTGTTGTCTTCAAAAGCTACAGAGATAGATTAAATGCTTCTCTTTTAGTTGCCTTAGAAGTCATATTTGGAATGTTCCACACCACTGGACTTCTAAAAGTTTCAATTTTTTACCAGGGCTTTGAATCTTTCTAGGTCCTATTATTCATTCTCTGATGCACTATTATTCTCCCAGGGCATCCTTTCTCCAATCATTAATTAACTAAAGATAAATGTCCAAAGCTTTCTTTGGGAATGAAAGGAGGAAATCACTACCTTATATATTAAACATGATGTTCCAAGCCCTTCTTTGAGGAAAACTTCAATTGATGGGATTCAGATCTGATTGGTTCAGGAATAGAAACTGGATCACAGATGATGATATTCCATTGGTACTTTTGCTCACTTACTCTTAATAGTTCTTTATTCTAAAGGTCAAGAGATAATTTTATTAATTGCCTCTTTATTTATTTATTTTTTATTTTTTTGGTGTAAGAGTGAGAGCTTTATTTATTTTTTTAATTTAAATTTATTTATTTTAATTGGAGGCTAATTACTTTTTCAATATTGCAAGGTGAAAAGACAGCCTTTGGAATGAGAGAAAATAATAGCAAATAAAAGCAACTGACAAACAACTAATCTCAAAAATATACAAGCAACTCCTGCAGTTCAATTCCAGAAAAATAAACGACCGAATCAAAAAATGGGCCAAAGAACTAAATAGACATTTCTTCAAAGAAGACATACAGATGGCTAACAAACACATGAAAAGATGCTCAACATCACTCATTATCAGAGAAATGAAAATCAAAACCACAATGAGGTACCATTTCACTAGTATAGAACAGTCTTTTGGACTCTGTGGGAGAGGGAGAGGGTGGGATGATTTAGGAGAATGGCATTGAAACATGTATAATATCATATAAGAAATGAATTGCCAGTCCAGATTTGATGCATAATACAGGATGCTTGGCTTGGGGCTGGTGCACTGGGATGACCCAGAGGTATGGTACGGAGAGGGAGGAGGGAGGGGGGTTTGGGATGGGGGACACATGTACACCTGTGGTAGGTTCATGCTGATGTATGGCAAAACCAATACAATATTGTAAAGTAATTTGCCTCTCTATTTAAATCAGGGTTCCCTAGAGAAACAGAACCAATAAGATGTGTAAATATTTAGAAGTTTACTATAAGAAACTGGTTCATGAAATTATGAAATTTTGTGAGTCTACAATCTGCAATAGACCAGCAGGTTAGAGACCCAGATGTGTTCATGGTGTAAGGAAAGTCAAAGGTAGCCTGCTGGAGAATTTTCTTTCGCTTGGATAGCTGGTCTATCCAGATTTTCAATTGATTAGATGAGCCCCCCCACCTCCCCCCCAGATTATGGCTAGGAATCTGCTTTACTCAGAGTTCACCAATCTAAGTGTCAATTTTACCCAGAAACACTATAAAATTAGCCATCACATAATGTTACACTGAAAAATAATAAGCAGAATAGTTTATTAACCTCCACACAAATTATTATGGGCCAAACCTCACTAGATTCCATTCCTGGCTTCTTATCTCTTTTAATATTTATGTCATCTTATATCTAATGCCAGTAGACTTTTTTCTATTTCAGAATTGCATCACCTTCTCTTAAAACTTGGGATCCAATTCCATAGTATGCTCCCTAACTAGCAACAATAAACTACAAAGGAAAATCACCATTGAGCTTCTTAATGATGTCTTCTCCTCACTAGTATATTTCTTACTATTGTGAAAGGAACATTCTCTTAATCTGCTCAGGAATACAATGATTTGCTGAGATGTGTTGTCTTGTAAAATAAATCCTTTCTAGTGTACTCACCTTTGTGAATCTTTTGCCTCATTTTCCTCAATAATCTATCAGTGAAATTCTGGATACTCCATCTCATTTACTGTGGCCCCCATGTTATTTTCTAGCTTTGAGAAGACATTCCAGCAGCATATAAGATCTAATTCAAGATTTCCTTCCTAGGATATTAAATATTAAATATTTAAAGATTGACATCATGTCAATAAACTACCCCTTAATGAGCTGTACATTTTAATACCTTGGTTCATTGCCCAGAAATTTTATGCTTAAGTTAGTAGGAGCTATGATCATTAAAATTATTTGGAAAAATAATTTAATTTCAGTTAACGATAAGCAAAAGGCTGCAAAAGTGAAAAGTATATCTATGATCTCTCAATTTTCCAGTGGTTTATGTTATTATGTGCATTCTTTCATTAGGTTAGAAATAGCTTCGTATTTCTAGTCCTTTCAAAGTGCATTGCTTTCTTTTCATATGTCAATATCTCTCAAAGTTTCTTGACATGTGACTGAAATCAGCTAACAGTAACAAAAAAAGAGAAGCATATTTCAAAAATAGTCAAGTTTCAAATACAGACTGTAACATGTACACAGAATTTTAAGTCTGAATTTGCAAAATATTTAATGAGCTTAAAAGTCAGATTCATTATTATTTCTTTTAGGGGTAGAGTTGCTTTACAATGTTGCATTGGTTTCTGCTGTGCAACAAAGTGTATCAGGTATATGGCAGTTTAAACAGTTCAGTCACTTGGTCCTGTCTGACTCTTTGCAACCCCATGGGCTGCAGCACACCAGGCTTGCCTGCCCATCACCAGCTCCCAGAGCTTGCTCAAACTCATATCCATTGAGTCAGTGATGCCACCCAACCATCTCATCCTCTGTCATCTCCTTCTCCTCAAGCCTCAATCTTTCCCAGCTTCAGGGTCTTTTCTAATGAGTCAGTTCTTCCCATCAGGTGACTAAAACATTTGAGCTTCACCTTCAGTATCAGTCATTCCAATGAATACTGAGGACTGATTTCCTTTAGGATGGACTGGTTTAATCTCCTAGTTGTTTAAGGGACTCTCAAGAATCTTCTTCAACACCACAGTTCAAAAGTATCAGTTCTTCAGTGCTCAGCTTTCTTTATGGTCCACCTCTCACATCCATATACATGACTAGTGGAATAACCATAGCTTTGACTAGATGGACCTTTGTTGGCAAACTAATGTCTCTGCTTCTTACTATGTTGTCCAGGTTTGTCAAAGGTTTTCTTCCAAGGAGCAAGGGTCTGTCAATTTCATGGCTGCACTCGCCATCTACAGTGATTTTCGAGCCCAAGAAAATAAAGTCTGTCACTGGTTCCATTGTTTCCCCATCTATTTGCCATGAAGTGATGGGACCAGATGCCATGAATGTTGAGTTTTTAGAATTTTGAGGTTTAGGCTAGTGTTTTCACTCTCCTCTTTCACTTTCATCAAGTGGTTCTTTAGTTCCTCTTCACTTTCTGCCATAAGGATGGTGTCATCTTCATATCTAAGGTTATTGGTATTTCTGCTTGCAGTCTTGATTGCAGCTTGTGCTTCATCCAGTCCAGCATTTTGCATGTTGTACTCTGCATATAAGTTAAATTTACAGCCTTGATGCATTCCTTTTCCAATCTGGAACCAGTCCTTTGTTCCGTGTCTGTTTCTAACTATTGCTTCCTGACCTGCATACAGATTTATTAGGAAGCAGGTAAGATGGACTGGTATTCCTATCTCTTCAAGAATTTTCCAATTTGTTGTGATCCACACAAAGACTTTAGCTAGATGTACATGAATATGTATGTTTCTCCTGGGTTTCCCTCCCACCAAACCAAATCCCACCCTTCTATATCATCACAGAGCAGTAGCTGAGTTCCCTGTGCAATGTTTCCTGTACACCATGTTCCCACTAGCTATCTGTTTTACACAGTAGTCTCTAAATGTCCATCCCAATCTCCCAATTCATCTCACTTCTCCTTCTCCACTACCCATGTCCACACATCTGTTCTCTGTGTCTGCATCTCTATTTCTGTCCTGCAAATAGTTTCATCTGTATCATTTTTCTAGATTCTATATACATTCATTAATACATGATATTTATTTTTTTTTCTGACTTATTTCACTCTCTATGGCAGACTCTTAGTCCACCCATGTCTCTACCAATGACTCAATTTTGTTCCTTTATGTCTTAACAATATTCCATTGTATGTATCTGTCACACTTTCTTTATCCAGTCATCTGTCTATGGACATTTAGGATGTTTCCACTTCCTGGCTATTGTAAATAGTGCCTCAGTGAACACTGAGGTACATGTGTCTTTTTGCATTATGGTTTTCTCTGAATATATGCCCAGTAGAGCGATTTCTGGGTCATATGGTAGGTCTACTTTTAGTTTTTTAAAGGACCTCCATGCTGTTCTCCATAGTGGCTGTATCAATTTACATTCTCACCAACAATTTATGCAGGTTCCCTTTTCTCCATTCCTTCTCAAGCATTTACTGTGTGTAGATTTTTTTTTTAATTTTTACTTTATTTTACTTTACAATACTGTATTGGTTTTGCCATACATTGACATGAATCCACCACGGATGTATATGGGCTCCCAATCCTGAATCCCTATTCTGATTAGCATGAAATGATACCTTACTGTAGTTTTGATCTACATTTCTTTATCACTTAGTGGTGTTGAGCATCTTTTTTATGTGTCTCTTGACCATCCATATGTCTTCTTTGAAGAAATACCAGACTCATTATTTTAAAAACTTATGAGACAAATATTAAAAATGAAACTTCATTTAGGATAATTTCAAAAGTATTATAAGAAATCTTATTTTTCAATCTGTTGTTAGAGTTTCATTTGTTGGTATGTTTCTTAGTATTAGAGACTTTCCAGCTGGCACTAGTGCTAAAGAACCTGCCCACCAGTGCAAGAGACACAGGTTCAGTCTCTGGGTTGGGAAGATTCCCTGGAGAAGGAAATGGCAACCCACTCCAGTATTCTTGATTGGGAAATCCCATAGACAGAGGAGTCTGGTGGGCTATAGTCCATGGGTTGCAAAGAGCTGGACACGACTGAAGTGACTTGGCAATCACACATCTTCATATTAAAGAGACACAAGGAGATCAAACCAATCAATCCTAAAGGAAATCAACCCTGAATATTTATGAGAAGAACTGACGCTGAGGCTGAAGTTCCAATACTTTGTCCACCTGATGTGAAGAGTCAACTCATTGGAAAAGACCCTGATGCTAGGAAAGATTGAGGACAGGAGGAGAAGGGAATGACAGAGCATGAAGTGGTTGGATGACATCACTGACTCAATGTACATGAGTCTGAGCAAACTCAGGAGATAATGAAGGACAGGGAAACCTAGGGTGCTGCAGTCCATGAGGTCTCAAAGAGTCAGACATGACTTAGAGACTGAAAAACAGCAACAACAAAACAAAAAAGGGAGGGGTGGGGAACCGTGATGTAGAAAAAGGAATATAAGGTTTATCTAAATTAAAAATATTAACTTTTACCTTTTTTCCTGACACACTGAAAACTTGTTCATTTTAAACACACTTACTGTTTGCTTTTACTCTGTATATAACTGAACAAAATCCTCTTCCCTTCATGAGTCTCTGACTGTTAAATAAAAATAGTTTCTATACAAAATGGCTTCTACCGTGCCCACAACTACTTCTAGTACATTTTCTTGTCTGTCTGTAGCAAATCAAAGCCATTTCTATAGCTTTCCAATTGTCTTAATGCCCTTTGCAAATATATATGGATTATTCTTCATTTATATACTCTAAAATTCTTGGTTGACTCGTCAATTTAACTTACTTAGTATGGTAATTGCTGAGCAGAGAAGTTTAATTGCTTTGCAAAACTGTAATGCAAATTATTCAATAGGTAGTCTACATAGTTATAGTAGGAAAATTTGTGTTTCCAATATTCACCAATTCATATAACCAAAATTACAGTGTTACATTATAGATACACATCTATTAGCTACTCTTCTGCATTATAATATAATCTCATGAATTTGATTAAGAAGGAATATAAACTCTTCTTGTTAACACCTTGACAGCTAGTTATTACTTTATTTCATATAATATAAGGCAATGTTGATTTTCAGAGACACCATTATTTTAAACCACTAAGAAAGAAACATTACAGCTAAAACTGACATTCTTCTGTCATATGATACACCTCAATTTCTGGCTACTAAAAGGATTTTCCAGGCAAGAATACTGGAGTGGGTTGCCATTTCCTTCTCCAGGGGATCTGTCTAACCCAGGGATTGAACCTGGATCTCCCACACTGCGGGCAGACTTTTTACTGTCTGAGCAAACAGGGAAGGCATATATTTTATTTTTTTAATATAAATTTATTTATTAATTGGAGGTTAATTACTTTACAATATTGTATTGGTTTTGCCATAAATCAACATGAATCTGCCACATGTATACACGTGTTCCCCATCCTGAACCCCCCTCCCTACCATCCCTCTGGGTCATCCCAGTGCACCAGTCCCAAGCATCCTGTATCATGCATCAAACCTGGACTGGCAATTCATTTCATATATGATGTTATACATGTTTCAATGCAATTCTCCCAAATCATCCCACCCTCTCCCTCTCCCACAGAGTCCAAAAGACTGTTCTATACATCTGTGTCTCTTTTGCTGTGTCACATACAGGGTTATCATTGCCATCTTTCTAAATTCCATATATATGTGTTAGTATACTGTATTGGTGTTTTTCTTTCTGGCTTACTTCACTCTGTATAATCGGCTCCAGTCTCATCCACCTCATTAGAACTGATTCAAATGTATTCTTTTTAATGGCTGAGTAACACTCCGTTGTATATATGTACCACAGCTTTCTTATCCATTCGTCTGCTGATGGGCATCTAGGTTGCTTCCATGTCCTGGCTGTTATAAACAGTGCTACAATGAACTACTAAAATATATTTTAATGATCATTTTATATCTGTAAGATGTGGCAATAAAATGGTTTCTCCATCCATCAAAACACACCTCAGTATTCAACAGTACATTTTTTTTTATTTTAAAGAATATATTCTTAATGAATTCTGCATAAATATACAACAGAAAAAAGTTAACCTCTATAAAAAAAATTATCAAAGACTTTTCCCAATTAAATATTTCAGACAACAGGAGAAAGACTGTGTTATTCTGCCCTTTTTTTCTTCCAGAGAAACCCTAATTCTAAACCCTGACCAACATAGATTCAGGGGAGAATCTATAAGGCTTTCCAAAAATGGATATTTCTAGGAAATTAGGCAATTCCTCCAATATTACTTAATAGCTTCATGCTTACAAAAGAAAATATGTATTTGCAAACAGCAGTGTTACAAGATCTGCTCAACTTTCTTCAACATGTTTTGGTGAGTAACAACAACAAAAAAATTACTACTAGGGTAACCAGTTTGGCTTTAATCAACCATAAAAATCCCTGGATCATGATAAAATCTGTGTTGTAACAAAATTTAATAAAGAATGGTACCAGAGAACAATGTGTACATAGTATTACAAACAGAATCTTGATTGAATTTCATACAGCCTAGATGAATATTGCTTTATTCTAAGTAATTCAAGATAAATATTTGATAAGTATTTCTGCACTAATCAGTCACTGAACATCTATTTATTTTTCATGCAACCCATGTTTCTAAGCCTTAGGAAGTGTTAGTCAAAGAAAAAAATGAGAAAGATGAATTCCAACCATGTCTAAGAAACAACAAAAATTAATTAAGGAAGAGCACAATTATAAGGAATGCCATAGATGCTGTAGTATTCAACTACACATCTTTGGAAGGAATGAGGCTCAAGCTGAAACTCCAGTACTTTGGCCACCTCATGCAAAGAGTTGACTCATTGGAAAAGACTCTGATGCTGGGAGGGATTGCGGGCAGGAGGAGAAGGGGACAACAGAGGATGAGATGGCTGGATGGCATCACTGACTCGATGGTCACGAGTCTGAGTAAACTCTGGGATTTGGTGATGGACAGGGAGGCCTGGCGTGCTGCGATTCATGGGGTCACAAAGAGTCGGACACGACTGAGAGACTGAACTGAACTGAAAATCAGTAAACTGCAATTTTTCTGTTATTTGAATTGAATGCACATACCTTATTACAACAATATAATTGCTTTATTTTTAAATATCTTTACCTTAGAATTTATAGGATTTGTTGATTTTAAACACACTTATTGTTAGCTTGAGTCTTCATTAGTTTTGAGCACATGTAAGTGTTCTGTTAAATTGTAAGCTTTTGGTGGAAAGGAATTATGTCTTCCTTATGTAATATTTGATACATTCAAAAGATTATCAGTGAATGCGTAATTTGTCACTAATTGTGAATTGGGAAGTTGTGAATAAATCACTCAAGATGCTTGTTGTTGTTACTATTGTTGTTTAGCTACTAAGTGTGTCTGACTCTGAGACCCCGTGGGATTTCCTAGGCAAGAATACTGAAATATGTTGCCATTTCCTCCTCAAGGGATCTTCCCAACTTAGCAATCAAACCTGCAACTTCTGCACTGGCATGCAGGTTCTTTACTGTTGAGCCACAAGGAAAGCTCAAGAAGATGAATATTTCCCCAAACAATTGAGGCCTGATGCTCTATATATTCTCTCTGACTTCATATTTATGCACCATCAATAATAATATCTTCAACTCTATTTTTCACACTTGTCATGTCTTTTGTTATAAAGTTACTCCCTCATATATGACTTTTTGTGTGATATATCATTTTTTAGCTTTATAAATATGTTATCAATGTTGTTGTCCCCAACATCTATTTGTGCTATTACAGGTAGCTATAATTCATTGATTTTGCCTGTTGTATAATATCCCACTATTTGAATCTCCCCAAATTTACATATCCCATTTTCTGAAAATTTCACTCTTTCCAAGGTTTTGTTTGTTTGCTTTTGCCATTGTGAAAAATATACATATACATTCCTTTGCAGATTTTCCTCCAAAACCAGTAAGAATTTTTCTGGTGCACAGACACAAACAGAGCAATAAAATAGTTGTGTTGTATAACATGTATGTCCAACTTTATGAATTATTGCTTTCTAAAGATGATTCATTCACACATCTAAATGAAGTATAAAAGGGTACCTATTTCCATACTGTTGTCAATATTCGGTATAGTCAGGATTCTTGATTTTTGTTGTTGTTACTGAATTTTGTGTTTTAATTAATCTAGAGGTATAAAATGCTATTTTACTGTGGTATTCAATTCCATATTTACATTTATATACACAGTTGAATCATTTATAATACATATTTTTGTGCATAATTAATTTCTTGCAGTACATTTGCTTTTATTAAATTATTTTATAAGTATCAAGAGTTCCTCCCTTTTTACAGTTGAGTAGCATTCAAATGTATACAGGTAAGTCAATTTGTTTATTCATTCTCCTATTAACAGATTGTGGCTATTACAAACAATATGTTACAAATATTTGTTTATAAACAGACTTTGCCCAAAGGCAGTTTTTATATTTCTCTTGGATAAATAGTATATCAAATATAATTTATCTAATATAATTTACCTAATATATCTAAGATATTTAATAAAAAACTATATGACTGAATTTCAGAGTTCATTTTGTAAATGTAACATTCTAAAATCTGTCAAAAAGTTTTTCAAAGAGGTTATACAATTTCATATTCCCATTTGCAATATATGAGTGTTACAGTTGTGCCAATCCTTGCTAACACTTAATATTGTCAACATTTTTTATTGTGACCATTCTAGTGGCTGCATATTGGTATGTCATTGCAATTTAATATTCCATTTTGAAGCAACTAATTATACTGAGCATTTTATTCATGTGCTTATAGATCATTTATATATATTCTAGGTGAACTGTTCAAATGTTTTTGCCAATATTGGAAGGACATTTATTTCATATTACTGAATTATAAATGTTCTTTCTGTATTCTAAATAAAGCCCCTATTCAGATACATGCATCATAATTTTTTTCCACCCTGTGGCATGCATTTATGCTTTCTTAATAATATCTTGAGCATTATAGAATTTTAATTCAATAAAACTTCTTTATTCTTTTATGGGTTTTCATGCCTCTAGGTATCTTATCTATGAAATCTTTGTCAACCTCAAGTTGCAAAAAGTTTCTCATACATTTTCTTCAAGATAGTTTTATAATTTTAGCTTTCATTTTTAGGTCTAAATTCTGCCTTTTCAGTTAATCCTGTTATATGGTGTGAGGTAAGGGTAAGTGCCCATGTTTGCCAAATGATGTCCTGTTCAGTACCTTTTGCTGAACTACTATATATTGTTTCTCCATTGAAATACCTTGGCACTTTTGATGAAGACCAATTGATAATGTCCATGTAGGTCTCTTTTTAGATTCCTTTCTGCTTCATTAATCTATGCAAACTTCCCTATAGTGCATTTTTTTTATTGGAGTATAATTGCCTTACAATATTGTGTTGGTTTCTGCTGTACAGTGAAATGAATCAGCTATATGTATATATGGGTTTCCTTTATAGATCAGTTGGTAAAGAATCCACCTGCAATGCAGGAGACCCTGGTTCAATTCCTGGGTCAGGAAGATCCTCTGGAGAAGGGGTAGTGTATCCACTCCAGTATTCTTGGGATCCCCTTGTGGCTCAGCTGGTTAAGAATATGCCTGCAATATAGGAGACCTGGGCTTGATCCTTGGGTTGGGAAGACTCCCTGGAGAAGGGAAAGGCTACCCACTCCAGTATTCAGGCCTGGAGAATTCCATGGACTATACAGTCCATGGGCTTTCAAAGAGTTGGACACAACTGAGTGACTTTCACTTCACCTCACTTCATTTAGGTTGCATCTATATCTTGGCTGTGCAAGTACTGCACTCAATATGCCAGCAAATTTGGAAAACTCAATAGTGGCCACAGGACTGGAAGACGTCAGTTTTCATTCCAATCCTAAAGAAAAGCAATGCCAAAGAATGTTCAACTACAGCACAACTGCACTCATCTCACATGCTAGCAAAATAATGCTCAAAATCCCCCAAGTTAAGCCTCAACAGTACATGAACCAAGAATTCCCAAATGTTCAAGCTGGATTTAGAAAAGGCAGAGGAACTAGGGATCAAATGACCAACATCTGTTGGATCATAGAAAAAGCAAGAGAATTCCAGAAAAACATCTACTTCTGCTTCATTGACTATGCTAAAGCCTTTGACTGTGTGGATCACAAGCTGTGGAAAATTCTTCAGGAGATGGGAATACCAGACCCTGCATCCTAATAAATCTATATGCAGATCAAGTAGCAATAGTTAGAACTGGACATGGAGGAACTGGTTCCATGGTTGGAAAAGGAGTACATCAAGGCTGTAAATTGTCACCTTGCTTATTTAACTTGTATGCAGAGAACAGCATGCAAAATGCTGGACTGGATGAACCACAAGTTGCAATCAAGACTGCAAACAGAAATACCAATAACCTTAGATATGAAGATGACACCATCCTTATGGCAGAAAGTGAGGAGGAACTAAAGAACCTCTTAATGAAAGTGAGAAGAAGGAGATGACAGAGGATGAGATGGTTGGATGGCATCATTGACTCAACGGGCATAAGTTTGGGCAAGGTCCCAAGGATGGTGATGCACATGGAAGCCTAGCATGCTGCAGTTCATGGGGTTGCAAAGAGTCAGACATGACTGAGCAATTGAACTGAATATCCCAATCTGTATTTCACACAGAGAAGTGAGTCATTTTTATCATGAAACATTTCTATTTTATACTCAGTTACTAGTTTTTGTGTCCTTTTTCAGGGAATCATGCCACATAAGTAAATTTATTCCAAGCAAGTTTATCATAAGCAATTCTAGACAGCCAACATCATCCTGATAAAAATGTTCCACAGTAAGAACGCTCCCATAAGAAATGAGAAGTGTTAGTTTCTTTGCCAGGACATCTACCATTAGTAACAAATTTAAAAAGCATCCTTCCTAGTTGCATCTCATTTTATTCCAGTGATTCACTGGATAGTCTACCTTGATACTCTAGATTTAAGAAACCAATCAAATAATCAGCTGGAATGTTTCCCCATTGCCCTTATATTATGTGATTTTCTTAGTGTTAGACAGTTTATTTTCTCTTCTATATGCCATATTCACAAAGTTGCAGAAATAATAAGAGAAATAAACCCTTCTAAAACCCAGATTTTTTTCATGTGATAGTTGATTCATATTGTATCACAGAATTGGTTCTATTTACTGTTATTCTCATCTATGTAGTGCTAAAATCACTCAGATATAAAAGCAATAATATTCTGCTTTAAGAGTTACCACTTTTTTACATCGGGGAAAAAAAGTGTTATAATTGCATGTGGTTGTTGATATTGTCCATAAACAGACATCATTAGTAATTACCATTCATTAATAGTAATGTTTATAAAATTCTGAAAGAGATGGAAATATAAGACCACCTGACCTGCCTCTTGAGAAATCTGTATGCAGGTCAAGAAGCAACGGTTAGAACTGGACATGGAACAGCAGACTGGTTCCAAATAGAAAAAGGAGTTCATCAGGGCTGTATATTGTCACCCTGCTTATTTAACTTATATGCAGAGCACATCATGAGAAACGCTGGGCTGGAAGAAACAGAAGCTGGAATCAAGATTGCCAGGAGAAATATCAATAACCTCAGATATACAGATGACACCACCCTTATGGAAGAAAGAAAAGAGGAACTAAAGAGCCTCTTGATGAAAGTGAAAGAGCAGAGTGAAAAAGTTGGCTTAAAGCTCAACAATCAGAAAACGAAGATCATGGCATCCAGTCCCATCACTTCATGGCAAAAAATGAGGAAACAGTGGAAACAGTGTCAGACTTTATTTTGGGGGGCTCCAAATCACTGCAGATGGTGACTGGAGCCATGAAATTAAAAGATCCTTACTTCTTGGAAGAAAAGCTATGACAAACCTAGACAGCATATTAAAAGCCAGAAATGTTACTTTGCCAACAAAAGTCCAAGGCTATGGTTTGTCCAGTGGTCATGTATGGATGTGAGAGCTGGACTATAAAGAAGGCTGAGCATTGAAGACTTAATGCTTTTGAACTGTGGTGTTGGAGAAGACTCTTGAGAGTCCTTTGGACTGCAAGGAGATCCAACCAATCCATCCTAAAGGAAATCAGTCCTGAGTATTCATTGGAAGGACTGATGTTGAAGCTGAAACTCTAATCTTTGGTCACTTGATGTGAAGAACTGACTCATTTGCAAAGACCCTGATGCTGGGAAAGATTGAAGGCAGGAGGAGAAGGGGACGAAAGAGGATGAGATGGTTGGATGGCCTCACCGACTCAATGGACATGAATTTGAGTAAGCTATGGGAGTTGGGGGTGGACAGGGAGGCCTGGCGTGCTGTAGTCCACAGGGTCACAAAGAGTTGAACACGACTGAGTGACTGAACTGAACTGAACCGACTGAATGTTATTACTATTTTCATGGTACAGTTAAAGATGATGGCCAGTTAGATACACCTGTATTTAAAATGTAGCAGAATGTGATTCTCCAAATGACATTCCTACTTACAGTTGGAGTGGGCTGATTATATCCTTCCTAGCCAACCAGTCTATTCTAAAGGAGATCAGTCCTGGATGTTCTTTGGAAGGAATAATGCTAAAGCTAAAACTTCAACATTTTGGCCACCTCATGCAAAGAGTTGATCATTGGAAAAGACTCTGATACTTGGATGGATTGGAGGCAGGAGGAGGAGAACAGACAATGAGATGGCTGGATGGCATCACTGACTTGATGGACATGAGTTTGGGTGAACTCCAGGAGTTGGCGATGGACAGGGAGGCCTGGCGTGCTGTAATTCATGGGGTCGCAAAGAATCGGACAGGACTGAGTGACTGAACTGAACTGAGACATGTTTTTAGAGCCTCAAATCTAAAAACACATTTTGTTTGGACAACTGATAAAGAGCAGTGACAGATGGAACAGTCTGCTGGGTAGCAATGTGAAAAGCAATGGAATGAGAGGAGATAAAAGTCACCACCTCCACCAACAACAATGTTATGTGCTTTAGCTGTCTCAAACTTACACTTGCCCCACCTGAAGATTTTGCCTTTCAGTTCATGGCTACTCCATCTCTTTTTTTGCTCCATCCAGAAGCCTTGGACTTTTCTTCCTCTTATACTCTAGATCCAATCTACTAGGAATATCAGTGAAAATCAGAGTCAGAAAGAGATTAAAGTGATGAAAGCAAATTGGATTCAGGACTATTGAAATAGGGCAAAAGAGACCCTACTATTGAACTAGGCTTCCTTCCAAATACAACAGAGACAAGTGAGGATTGATAACCAAGGGTCAGGGAAGTTGGCAACTGTGAAATTACTAAGAAGAGATGCCAAGTATATGGGGGACTGAATTAATCTAAAAGGATTCCTGCTAATTATTGGACAACAGGATGATATGATCCCAAGGGTAGAGGTAAGCTATATTGACTATATTGACTATATATTGAGGGTGATCAGGTACAAAGGTGGGGAATTCTTGCTAAACAGATTTAAAAGGGTTCTTGTTAAAAATGGATTTTAGAAGGATCTGCACACATGTGCCTAACAACATTTGGTCAAGCAAAGAATCTTTGTAGGATTAACTCTACTCTGAAAACCCATCTAGCATTTGAATACGTCTCACCACTTCAGTGCAGCCTACTTGTCAATGTAGCCCTTTGATCACCTGAATGACTACAAGAGCCTTCTACCTGGAATATCTGCTTCTTCCTTTGTTTCTCCTCTCCACAAAATTCAGATTTCACCTTTATTTTTTTTTAAGTGTACAACTGAATAATTTTAATATATCTGAGTTGTGCAAATACAATCATAATCAATCACAGAAGACATTCATCACCCTAAAAGAAAATTAGTTCTTATTAGAGATCATGCCACCCAATCCTCCCTGAACCTCTAATATACTTTTCTGTCTCCCTAGCTTTGTATTTTATTTTTTTATTTTATTTTTTAAATTTGAATAAGTGGTTTTATTTATTTATTTATTTTTATTATTTCTTTACTTTACAATATTGTATTCATGTTGATGTGTGGCAGAGTTTATCTTTAAAATGTTGAGTTAGATTCCCTTTTAAAATGTAGAATGTCGGTTCCCTGTTAACTGCTCCCTTGACACTTTAATTCAAAACCCACCCTGTCACCAAGCAACCCCTATGTGACCCACTTCTTTGATCTTCCCATCCACTCTCCCCTTTTGCTCTCTCTACCCCAAGAAAACCAGTGTCCTTGTTCTTCTGTGAGTACAACAAGCTACTTCCAACCTAGCACTTTGCTCCCTCTTTTTCTTCCAGTGTTTCACTAAATCTCACCTCTATGATAAGGTCTATCCTGAGTACTCTTTTAACAGTGCAATCTGTTACAGCCCTAACTCATTGTCAGTTTCTTTAATATTGCTCTTCAATTTCTTTTCCCCATGATAACCATTTTAATCATAATATATCATTTATTCATATTTATATTTATGAATTATTATCTATCTATGCCCTGATAGAATATAAGGTTCACAGGATGAGAATCGTTCCTTCAGTGTATCCTACACTCCTAAAACAATGTCTGAGGCTCAATAAAAATGTGTTCAGTGGATAAATTAGTGCAATTTATGTTTCTTCCAAATAATCACTCTATACAAAAACATTTATTGATCCATGCTCTGTACTCGGAGAAGGCAATGGCACCCCACTCCAGTACTCTTGCCTGGAAAATCCCATGGGTGGAGGAGCCTGGTAGGCTGCAGTCCATGGGGTCACAAAGAGTCGGACATTACTGAACGACTTCACTTTCACTTTTCACTTTCATGCATTGGAGAAGGAAATGGCAACCCACTTCAGTGTTCTTGCCTGGAGAATCCCAGGGACAGGGGAGCCTGGTGGGCTGCCGTCTATGGGGTCACACAGAGTCGGACACGACTGAAGCAACTTAGCATGATCTGTACTAGGTCCTCATGACACAGGTGTTGGTTGACCTAAAGAAAGTCAGTCTAACTGGGAAATACAGACCATGAAAAACTGATTATAACACAATGCTGAATGGATGTGAGGTGTATGTACGGGGAACCTATGCTTTATAGAACAGGTCTGAATTCCTCTTCTTGTTTATTCCCCAGATGGTACTTTTGTTGCCTTCTTTTATCCTGCATTTTCACTTCCTAAGCTCCTTTTTATGAGGAGCATATTGCTAGATAGAATGAATTTTTAAGATTTAAATACTACTAGTGTTCATCTACCATGGAATATTAAGGAGGTAATATCCTTGGTGCAAAAGTCCCTGGAAACTTGAAAAGTTCCTGACAGTAATAAGTTGGTAGCTTATGCTATATGATGCCCAGAGGCAAGAAGAGAAAAAATAAGGTCATGACATGACAAGTGGTGGGATGAGAGTCTCTGTAATTGAGGTGATTAGATTTGCTTTCTCTTTCTCCTTCATTGTCCTCAGTTTATTACATGGGGAAGTAGCTTGTTATAGAGATAGTAGAACTAGGAAAGATGTAATATACATAAAGCTGTCTGAAAATGTACTATTTGAGCTGGGCTTCAGTCACTGCAGCATGTGTTTTAATGATGCCAGGTAGCATTGTGAAGTAAATAATATGTCCTTTTCAATGTACAAGGATGTTTATTGGAGCATTATTTATAATGTCAAAAGCAAAGTGAAAAAAATAAAAACCATGAAACTGGAAATAAAGTGAGTCCCCATCAATCAGGTAATGATTGAATAAACTTTGGTATAACATCACTACTGAATACACGGTGATGATAAAAATAGCATCATAACAAACTGAATGAAGAAGCAAGTATGTGAATTTAATTATCTTCTATTAATTATCTTTTACTATCCAGAGACTTGGAAAATATACAATAATGTCATTCTTTATGTTGATTTTTTTTTAAATATAGATATTTTTCAATTCAACATTTAACTGTGTTAACATTTATAGGTTTATTGAAGTTTATAATGAATTCAGTTCAATTCAGTTCAGTAGCTCAGTCGTGTCCGACTCTTTGAGACCCCATGAATCACAGCACACCAGGCCTCCTTGTCCATCACCAACTCCCAGAGTTCACTCAAACTCATGTCCATCAAGTCAGTGATGCCATCCAGCCATCTCATCCTCTGTTGTCCCCTTCTCCTCCTGCCCCCCATCCCTCCCAACATCAGAGTCTTTTCCAATGAGTCAGCTCTTTGCATGAGGTGGCCAAAGTATTGGAGTTTCAGCTTCAATATCAGTCCTTCCAATGAACACCCAGGACTCATCTCCTTTAGGATGGACTGGTTGGATCTCCTTGCAGTCCAAGGGACGCTCAAGAGTCTTCTCCAACACCACACTTCAAAAGCATCAATTCTTTGGCGCTCAGCTTTCTTCACAGTCCAACTGTCACATCCATACATCACCACTGGAAAAACCATAGCCTTGACTAGACGGACCTTTGTTGGCAAAATAATATCTCTGCTCTTCAATATACTCTGTAGGTTGGTCATAACTTTCCTTCCAAGGCTGCAATCATCATCTGCAGTGATTTTGGAGCCCAAACAAATAAAGTCAGCCACTGTCTTCCCATCTATTTCCCATGAAGTGATGGGACCAGCTGCCATGATCTTCGTTTTCTGAATGTTGAACTTTAAGCCAACTTTTTCACTCTCCTCTTTCACTTTCATCAAGAGGCTTTTAGCTCCTCTTCACTTTCTGCCGAAAGGGCAGTGTCATCTGCATATCTGAGGTTATTGATATTTCTCCCGGCAATCTTGATTCCAGCTTGTGCTTCTTCCAGCCCAGCATTTCTCATGATATACTCTGCATATAAGTTAAATAAGCAGGGTGACAATATACAGCCCTGATGAACTCTTTTTCCTATTTGGAACCAGTCTGTTTTTCCATGTCCAGTTCTAACTGTTGCTTCCTGACCTGCATATAGGTTTCTCAAGAGGCAGGTCAGGTGGTCTGGTATTCCCATCTCTTTCAGAATTTTCCACAGTTTCTTGTGATCCACACAGTCAAAGGCTCTGGCATAGTCAATAAAGCAGAAGTAGATGTTTTTCTGGAACTCTCTTGCTTTTTCAATGATCCAGCAGATGTTCCCAATTTGATCTTTGGTTCCTCTGCCTTTTCTAAAACCACTTTGAAAATCTGGAAGTTCACAGTTCACATATTGCTGAAGCCTGGCTTGGAGAATTTTGAGCATTACTTTGATAGCGTGTGAAATGAGTGCAATTGTGCCGTAGTTTGAGCATTCTTTGGCATTGCCTTTCTTGCTCCTTGGACATGGGGTTGCTTCTCTCTGCCACCTCCCCTAACTTCAGGCATGTGGTAGCTCCTCTCGGCCGCACCCCTGACCTCGGACATATAATGAATTAATACATGATTATTTTGGCAATCCTCATTAAATTATTAGGAAATTATAAATTTAATTAGAAAAAATTCGATAACCCAATAAAAAATTTGACTAGTGACTTGAGCAGGCCTCATAAAAAGAAAATCCAAATGATTGAAAATTATATCTAAAGGTCCTCAATTTGATTATTAAAAATATATATAGTAATGTAAGTTAGTTTTAGACCAATGTTAATGTTTTGGTTTTGATACTTGCCCTGTGGTTACATAAGATGTTACCATTAAGATAATAGAATGAGGGTATGCAGGAATTCACTATTCTATTTGTTTTTGAGATATAATTGACAGATAAAATTATATGTATTTAGGGTATACAGTTTTATGCTTTGATATGTGCATACATTGTGAAATTATTATGACAATCAAGCTAATCAATATATCCGTTACTTCCACATAATTACTTGTGAGTCAGAGGGGAGTGAAAACACTTGAGATCTAAATTCTTAACAAACTTCAAGTGTACAATACAGTATAGTTAGCTATATTCACCAAGCTATGCATTAAATTTCTAGAACTTCTATATCTTGAATAACAGAAACTTTGGAAAACATGATGTCATTTGGCAAAATTTTTAACCAACATCTCTGCATTTTCCCCACTCACCAACCCTTGGAACCCAGTATTCTGTTTTACTTCTGTGAGTTCAAGTACTTTTAGATCCCATGTGTAAGTGAGGGCATATCTTTTTGTGTCTGGCTTATTTCACTTAACATAATGCCTTCCAGGTTCAACCATATTGTTACAATATCAGGATCTCCTTCTCTTTTAATGCTAAATAATATTCCATTGTGTGTATTACACATTCTTTATCCACTCTTCCACTGACAGACATTTACATTGTTTTCATTTCTTGGCTACTGAGAATATGAACTGAATGAATACAGATATTAACGCTCCATCATATATATAGTTTGCTAATATTTTCTCCCACTCTGTAAGTGATTTTCTCACTTTGCTGATTGTTTCTTTTGCTGTGCAGAAGATTCTTAATTTGATACAATGCCACTTGCCTGTTTTTGCTTTTGTTGCCTTTATCTTTGGTATCATATCCAAAAAAAAAAAAAACCACAAGTCATTGCCCAAGCCAATGTCAATAAACTTTTTTCCCCCTGTTTCTTCTCTAGTAGTTTTACTCTTTCTAGTCTTTAAGTCTTTAAGTCATTTTGAGTTGTTTTTGTGTTTGGTGTAAGATAAAGTTTCAATTTTATTCTTGTGCATGAAGATATGCAGTTTTCCCAGCATTAAACTCTTTTTTAGTTTTCCCTGGTGATCCTATGAAGACCCCAGATACTGTGGGGTAGCTGCCAGTATGCAAAAGAGGCAAAGAGACCACACAGAAAATAAATTATTCTGGAACCCCAAAAGAAATGGCTAACTTGGCTGAAGAAAAGAATTTATGGAAACTTCATGCAGGATAAATTTAAAAAATGTTAAGATAAGTCAAGGGAGAAGGGAGAAAGACATTATAGGAAGGGGACAACTTGAGCAAAGGAACCCCAGGCAAGAATCTATACAAAGGACGTGGAGGAAGTGCCTAGAGATATGGAAAATCAGGCAGAAGTACAGAATATAATATTCAAGATACTGTGTGTCTTGCTATATTTTTCATCTTTCTTCTACTTTCCAATCTTTTCTGCTATGTACACATTCTCTGGATGACTTTATCTCTGTTTACTTATTCAATATCTATATCTCTCAATATTCTGATTTCTGGCATCATCTGTCATTTATTTTGTCTTCTATACTCTAATTCTCTAGAAATTTGAAAATTTTAATTCCCATTTACGATGAAAAATTTTCTAGCTCATAATTTAGCTCCCATTTCTACTGAAAGAGTATGCTAAATTCATTGATATTTTCTTGGCCACTTCACTTTCAATTCAGTTCAGTTCAGTTGTGTCCAACTCTTTGTGACCCCATAAATCACAGCACGCCAGGCTTCCCTGTCCATCATCAACTCCCAGAGTTCACTCAGACTCACGTCCATTGAGTCAGTGATTCCATCCAGCCATCTCATCTTCTGTCGTCCCCTTCTTCTCCTGCCCACAATCCCTCCCAGCATCAGAGTCTTTTCCAACGAGTCAACTCTTCGCATGAGGTGGCCAAAGTACTTCATTTTATCATTTATTTTGTCTTCTATACTCTAATTCTCTAGAAATTTGAAAATTTTAATTCCCATTTACGATGAAAAATTTTCTAGCTCATAATTTAGCTCCCATTTCTACTGAAAGAGTATGCTAAATTCATTGATATTTTCTTGGCCACTTCACTTTCAATTCAGTTCAGTTCAGTTGTGTCCAACTCTTTGTGACCCCATAAATCACAGCACGCCAGGCTTCCCTGTCCATCATCAACTCCCAGAGTTCACTCAGACTCACGTCCATTGAGTCAGTGATTCCATCCAGCCATCTCATCTTCTGTCGTCCCCTTCTTCTCCTGCCCACAATCCCTCCCAGCATCAGAGTCTTTTCCAACGAGTCAACTCTTCGCATGAGGTGGCCAAAGTACTTCATTTTACAACAATCCTAAAGAATTCAAGATGTTCTTGTTAAGTATATTCTCCTTTGGGATTTGACTTTTAGTACTGTCCTTACTTGTTTTTCCTCTCTTTCTCTGAGCATTTCCACTCTCAGGCTGCCCATGCTTATGCCTCCATTTGCAGTGTTGTTCCTAATAGCTTCTTATTTCTAAATTGGATCCATTTTATAAAGCTCTAAGGAATTTTCTGAATTCTTCCACCAGAATAATTTTCTACACAATTTATGTATGCTGAGAATGTGAGTGTATTTTTAAACATATGTAGCATAAATTATTTTATATAGTAATTATAAAACAATTTATCTCCTTCCATGGAGAGTTTGTAAGCCCTTCGATATTCCATCCTGTTGCTTTTGTATTCAGCTCTTGTTTCACCTGAAAACACATAGCACATGATACAAAACCCAACCTTATGTGCTTATAGACTCACAACTATATTCAGAATACTCTGTCACTTAGAAATGCTTTTTCACTTTAAGAAACATATGGTGTTATATAATGTTAATATGAATACTTATACATCAGGATTTCTTGACCTCAGCATGATTGACATTTTGGGCTTAATATTCCTTTGTTGTTGGAGGCTAGCCCATTCATTGCAGGGTTCCCTCTCTAGGGTGTAGCATTTCTGGGCTCTACCCAATGGATACTAGGAATATCATTCCCCTGTTGTGACAATTAAAATGGTTCTCATTGTTATCACTGCTCATTGAGGAAAAATTCACTTCCACTATTACTGAGAATGATAGTTTTATAACAGTGAGTGTCCAAATGCATCCACATGTTAGAGCAGGGTATGTCATGCATTAGTATCAAAATCTAGCTGTGTTATAGTATGCCTCTGTAGCTCACTCAGTCAGATTCCAGTGGTGATATTCCCTCTGAGTTTATTCCCTGAGTGAGCTCAAATCTGAGCTCCTTCTACCACGAGCCTTAGCAATCTCAAAGAACTCTGCTTTGAGCTGCATGTGTCTGTGTGAGAGATAAAGCAGTGGATTGTGGAAGATCTCTGGAATCCAGACCTGAAAATGGGTTCCATTTCTTCTACTGAATTCATATCAAAACAAGTCACATGTATCACCTCTAGGCAAAGAAGTTTGGGAAACTGTAACCATCTTCTGTGTTCAGAGGAAAATAAAAAAGTTTGATAAATACATTGTTTCAGTCATATAACATATGAATCAATAAAATTTAATGATGGGAATTTTTGAACAGTGCCAGCTTCCCATTAAAAATGTATTCAGTAATATTTTAAAAATTCTACATGGAACTGTCACTTCTGCTTAGGATAGAGTAACACAGACTGACTTTTCCACACATCACTTCCCTCCTGCATCCATAATGTCACCACAAAACAAACAAAACGCATGGAAAAGCAGGTGTCATATAGTGATCTTTAACAGAAAGCAGTTTTATTTGTAATAGCCCCAAACTAGAAAAAGCAAAATGTTCATGCACAGGTTATTGGTAAGTAGACTGCAGCATATTCATAAAATGAGATATTTTTCAGCAATACAGATGAATAAACTATTGATAAGCTTGAAATATGGGAGATTCTCAAAATTTTAGTGCTGAATTAAGTCATCAGACAAAATACAATATTTATCATAGGATAACAGTTATATAAAACTAGAAAATACACTTAATCAACAGTGAGAAAAAATCTATCAGTAGCTGTCTGAGGACATGAGGAAGGGGAGGTGAGAGGGAGAAGTTACAAAGGGGCATGAGGGAATCTTGGGAGTGATGGAAATGGTCACAGACTTGATGAGAGTGACTATTTTGTGGATGCATACATATATGTACACTTAATAAAATACATAATCAAATTTGTGCAGTATATTTTTATTTTAGTTATGGTAACTTTTTAATCCTTTTTAAAATTTTGTTGAATTATAGTTGATTTAGGCTTATCTCATGGCACAGAGAATGTGGTAGAGAATCTGCCTGCAATATAGGAGACCTGGGTTCGATTCCTGGGTTGGGAAGATCCCCTGGAGAAGGAAAAGGCTACCCACTCCAGTATTCTGACCTGGAGAATTCCATGGACTGTATAGTCCATGGGATCACAAAGAGTCAGACACAACTGAGTAACTTTCACTTCACTTCATAGTTGATCTACAGTGTTAATTTCACCTGTACAGCAAAGTGACCTGATTTTATATATTTTGTATATATGTGTGTGTGTCTGTGTGTGTTTAAATATATGTGCATATATATATATATATATATACACACACACACACATATATCTATATATAATATCTATATAATGGGTTGTCAGATGATATTGAATATAATTCCCTATGCTATATAGTAGGATCTTATTGTTTATCCATCTTATATATAATAGTTTGATAATCCCAAACTCCCAATCCTTTCTCCCCACCCCACTCCTTGGCAACCAGAAGTTTGGTCTCTATATCTGTGAGTCTTTTTTTGTTTTGTAGATATGTTGATTTGCATAATACTTTAGATTCCACTTGTAAGTGATATTATTCAGCATTTGTCTTCCTCTTTCTATGTCCATCCATGTTACTTCAAATAGCATTATTTCATTTTTTGATGGCTAGGTAATATTCCATTGTATATATGAACCACGTCTTTATCCATTCATCTGTCTGTGAACATTTAGGTTGCTTCCATGTCTTAGTCATTGTAAATGGTGATACTATGAATATAAGGGTACATGTATCTTTTTGAACTATACATTTTTCTGGACATGTGCCCAGGAGTGGGATTGCTGGATCATATAGCAATTTGATTTTTAGCTTTTTTTATATTCTTCATACTGTTTTCCATAGTGGTTGGACTTTGTGTGTCTGCAATTATTTTGGCCTTAGAGTCAATTTTCTAGAGACTGGACAGACAAATGCATTTTAATATTGAGTTATATTATGCTGATTTTAATGTAATTCAATTTTAGTGTGCTTTGCTCTGTCCAGGATCTCTGGAAAATTGACTGTCTCTAAGATCAAAATAATTGCAGACACAAAAAGCTTGAGACCCTTAACCTGGGGTTCCCTTTCAGAAGACACACAGACCATGTAATTCCTACTTTCTTAAGAAGTTAGCTAGTTAGTTCAGTTGCTCAGTTCAGTTCAGTTCAGTTCAGTCGCTCAGTCGCGTCCGACTCTTTGCGACCCCATGAATCGCAGCACGCCAGGCCTCCCTGTCCATCACCATCTCCCGGAGTTCACTCAGACTCACATCCATCGAGTCCGTGATGCCATCCAGCCATCTCATCTTCTGTCGTCTAAGATGTGTATAAGAGACAGACTTTGGCCATCTCATGCGAAGAGTTGACTCATTGGAAAAGACTCTGATGCTGGGAGGGATTGGGGGCAGGAGGAGAAGGGGATGACAGAGGATGAGATGGCTGGATGGCATCACCGACTTGATAGACATGAGTTTGGGTGAACTCTGGGAGTTGGTGATGGGCAGGGAGGCCTGGTGTGCTGCAGTTCACATGGGGTCACAAAGAGTCAGACAGGACTGAGCGACTGAACTGAACTGAACTGAAGGACTGCTTTAATCTGAACCTTTGAAGATGGATGAGTGGCCTGGCCTTGAGATAGTGGCTCTAGGATCTGTTTCCCCTGTACCAAGTTTCAGAAACCCAGCATCATTCTCTACCTTATGACAGGTCACTGGCTCCCCAAAGTTCTAGGTTTTATTTTACTTACACCTCATTTCTACACTTTCAGCTCCTAAGGGAACTTTTTACCAAAAGCATATTCAGTGCCCTGCCAAAGATACCTGTCAAAGAAAAAAAGTTTTTTCAACCATCTGTACCATTGTTTGCTGAAGGAGGAAATCATTGATCTATTTGTGAGTGCTGTGAAGAGACATTTATTCTAAAAGAAAAATATGGCTCAAGTGTGAAAATCAATGCAATTGAGAGGAAAAATGGACTAACAGATTTTGTAGATATTCCACAAAGAGGGAGAGAGAAATGACAATTGAATTTCAGTGAAATACAAATATGATGAGAAATGAAATCACTTTGTTCATGAAGTTTAATTTCTCTGAAGAATGTCTTGAGGGAGAATATTCTATAATTTTAATTCTAATCCTAATGCAGAGAAATATTCTAATTTTTTAAAAACTGACTTCCAACTTTAAATAAATAAGAGAATATATTTTTTAACTTATATGAAACAAAATAGTTTTATCCTCTAGAGTCTCACCCATTTTCATACATATTGATTTGTAACCTTCAAAAATTTTTTTTTTTTTTTTTTCTTTTCAATTGACAGAAAGAAAATTAATGTCTCCCAAGACATGGTAATACAATTGCCTTTTCTTCCATTTTGAATTCCCCAATAGTCTAGCATGGATCTTGAGGTATTTTCTTGAGTCTTAAGGGAAGAGACATGACTCAGACCTATGATATCTAGAGTAGAAATATATTGTAGCATCACATTTTCTATAACTACAACCAACACAACTGTAGATATATGAGGGAAAAAAAACATTTATGGAAATCTACCACATGGAAGAGAGTTTTAAACTCATAAATATGATTTAGGGCAAAAATAAAAATATTTGGAGGTAGCAAAAGATGAGTACAAGATCTGTCTTCACCCCTATTAAGATGTGGATATTAGAATGTTAGTGCTTTCCAGGTGGTACAGTGGTAAAGATCCAACTGCCAATGCAGGAGATGTGGGTTTGATCCCTGGGTCGGGAAGATTTCCTGGAGGAAGAAATGGCAACTCATTCCAGTATTCTTGCTTGGAAAATTCCATGGACAGGGGAGCCTGGTGGGCTACAGTCCACTGGGTCACAAAGAATCAGACATGACTGAGCGACTGAGCATACACACAGTACAACATTAAAATGAAAATTCCTGCTGAGATCTTAATGTGGCAAATATTAAATATCAACATAAATTGTGAAACAGACTGCTCAATTTAGATGACTCTGAAACCCCCTGTTAGCTACAAATTGACACTTGCCATGGGCATTTGCCATCTACCTCTGTTAATACAAAGATTAAATCAAGTGTTGCTGCAGCTGCTGATCTTTCAACATCCCCTGAAAGGAGCTCAGGGTGGAGAGTAGAAATGAGGCACTCTGTGCTCAAGGAAATTTTTGCAGGGCAGGTCTTCAAATAGATATTTTCAGCAACCAATTTTTATGAGCCCAGTTCCTATATTTCCTCATATCTAGAAAAACACCAAAATCCTTCATGGTGACAACCGTTCCTTGTGATTAGCAAAAGCTTCATGGGCTTCCCTGGTGGCTCGGAGGTTAAAGCGTCTGCCTCCTATGCGGAAGACCTGGATTTGATCCCTGGGTCTGGAAGATCCCCTGGAGAAGGAAATGGCAATCCACTCCAGTATTCTTGCCTGGAGAATCCCATGGACAGAGAAGCCTAGTAGGTTACAGTCCACGGGGTCACAAAGAGTCAGACACGACTGAGCGACTTCACCTCGTGAGATTAGCAGAAACTTTCTGAGAAAATATGTGCTTGATTGCACATATTCTAGCTTCACAAAATCACATATATACTGACCTTCCCCCCTACCTCTTTGGAACAGATTCTCAGAGCTATCTGAGGTGCTATCTCCTGGGCTGCAATCTTCATTTTGCCCCAAATAAAACCTAATGCATAACCCTCACATTGTGCATTTTTAAAGCCAACACCCTCTATTCCATTACCATTGAGGGTATTCAGTTCAGTTCAGTTGAGTTGCTCAGTCGTGTCCGACTCTTTGCGACCCCATGAATTGCAGCACGCCAGGCCTCCCTGTCCATCACCAACTCCTGGAGTTCACTCAAACTCACGTCCATCAAGTCAGTGATGCCATCCAGCCATCTCATATAGAGGGTATTAAAGGATGAGGAAGAGAGCAGATTGGAGAGGAGGGATAGAATGGAGTTGTCTTCAGAAAACTCTCTGCTGTAAGGCCCATAGCTCCACAAAATAGAACTTTGGGAGGCATGGATCCCTCCTCTCAAACCTGGAGAGCAGATCCTTAAAAACTCTAGGCAAAAAGTTTTATAAATTATAAGACCACTCTGCAGTTGAGAGACAAGCATAGGGATTTTTAATCCCAACCCTCCACCAAAAAAAAAAAAAAAATAGCCATCAAAAGATCAGTTTATGACTTACCCAGTGCAGCTGCCTAGGCAATGCAACCCTAGCAAGAAGAAGAGGTAGGACACTGAATTTTTAGTCATTGCAGAAGTCTTTGTAAACATCCAACAAAAAAGAAACAAGGGTCTGCTCTGAGAGAGATAATTTGCAGTTGGGGTAGAGGAGATATCACAGTACCCACATTCTCATCTCAAACCACCCAAATGAAGAAGAGTCAGCTTTAAAGAAATTTCAGCCACAGGAAGTGCAAAGCTAACAGGTCAAGAGTAAGGGAGGACTTGAGGTATAAAAATGTGATGCTGACTGTCCTTCTTTGGATGCTTATTTTCATCTGTGTGAGGAAAGTGCTGATGACTAAACAAGAAATAACATTCTAATTTAAAATTGTGTTTTATGATTTAACATGATTGTAGGATTTTGTACTCCCTACAAGTAATCAAAAATCTCACAAGATTCCTGAAGAGTCATCTAATGGGGCAGGAAAAATACTAGCCACATTGAGCTCTTTAAAAGACAGTAGGTTGCAAATGGAAGCTTTGAACGAGGACTTTGAATCATTGAGAAAAAAATTAACTATGCTCATAAGATTATAGTTAATAAAGCAGTGGCCAAGGAATCTAGAATAACCTTTTTATCAAATACCATATTAATAGATAATTGATAGCTATCAAATAGTTTCTAGATGTGAAAATTACTAAACCTTAATATCTCCAAAATCACTGTTGATGGTGACTACAGCCATGAAATTAGAAGACGCTTACTCCTTGGAAGAAAAGTTATATCCAACCCAGATAGCATTTTCAAAAGCAGAGACATTACTTTGCTGACTAGGGTCCGTCTAGTCAAGGCTATGGTTTTTCCTGTGGTCATGTATGGATGTGAGAGTTGGACTGTGAAGAAGGCTGAGCGCCGAAGAACCGATGCTTTTGAACTGTGGTGTTGTAGAAGACTCTTGAGAGTCCCTTGGACTGCAAAGAGATCCAACCAGTCCATTCTGAAGGAGATCAACCCTGGGATTTCTTTGGAAGGAATGATGCTAAAGCTGAAACTCCAGTACTTTGGCCACCTCATGTGAAGAGTTGACTCATTGGAAAAGACTCTGATGCTGGGAGGGATTGGTGGCAGGAGGAGAAGGGGACAACCAAGGATGAGATGGCTGGATGGCCTCACGGACTCGATGGACGTGAGTCTGAGTGAACTCTGGGAGATGGTGATGAGCAGGGAGGCCTGGCGTGCTGCTCTTCACGGGGTCGCAAAGAGTCAGACACGACTGAGCGACTGAACTGAACTAATATCTGTTCATGGCAATGATTACCTAACTAAGTTAGTGATAGAAGAGCACTTCTGTCTAAAAATTGTATATTTAACTATTGCAATGCATTATTTAATTTAATTTAATTTCTTGACATTAAATAATGCAAAAATAAAACATGGTCATCAAACTCAGTAGTAAGAGAAAGATAGCTATTATTTTCCATATAGTTTGGTATTATACAGAAGCAATAGTCATTGAATTACAATATGAAAAAGAAATGATTGGTATAAATTTTTTAAAAGACAAAGAAACTTTTTCTCTTAGACGTAAACAATCCAAGATTGCCATCATAATGGTGATTGCAATTAATAACCTATCTCAACAAAGTGAATTACTTAAAGTAAATAGATACAAATTAATTATTTATAGGTATACATATATGGTAATAACTAATTTGAAGATCTAATAAAAATTCTCAACATGATTATGAAATTGGAATACTTTAAAATGTTTAGTAAGGCAGTTGTGCAGAGGAAATAACAATTACACATCCTTAACAAAAGTCAAACAAGTAAACAAGTAAAAAGTCATACAAGGCTTCCTGAGCAGAATAATGTAATTATCACAAATCTTCAAAAGTTCATTTATGCTTTTAAACTAATGTCATCAAAATATTACAAAGAAACACAAAAATTCTCATATTCATGTGGAATATTAAGAGATTAAAACTAAATAATATTTTAAAGCAGCAAAGTTGTTACAATGAAACTTGTGGACTGGGTGCTACAAATGATTTGGAAACATTATATAAAGCTACAGTAATTTTAAGCATAGTAAAATGATAACACAGAATAAATAGGGTCATGAACTAAAGTAAATAGCTTTAAAGGAAATCCAAGTATATATCAAAGGTAATGATGTTTTAAAGGAAGTATTGTAAGAAATATCAGGGAAGGAAAAGATTATTTAACAAATGCTTCTATAACTTTTAAGCCAGTTATTTAAAAAAAAAGTAAATGTCATCTATATATTATTTACAAAATTGAAATTAAAATCCTTAAATTTCTGGTAATCAAATGATAATTCACAAAAGAAATATACAAATAGCAAATTATTATAAGTAAGACTTTGAACTTAGTAATCAAAGAAATTCACATTGAAACAATGGGATATAATCTTCACCTTTAAAATTAGCAATTATGTTTCTGTAAGGTTGATGAAATATTAATTGCTACTGTTCTGCACGTTTTTCATCCATTTATCATTATATTTATTCATTAAGCAAGTAATTGTCCAACATTTAATATGATTAAGGCTCATGGCATTCAACTCACAACTACATCTTTCATTTCCAAACTTACTATTTGCTCTTGCCTCTCAATAGGCCTGCCACCCTCATTTAGATGGATTCTCCTTTGTACTGCTGGGCTTCTCAGGTCACACTAGTGTTAAAGAAACCACCTGCCAGTGCAGGAGATGTAAGAGACACGGGTTGGATCCCTGGGTTGGGAAGATCCCCCGGAAGAGGGCATGGCAACCCATTCCAGTATTATTGCCTGGAGAATCCCATGGACAAAAGAGCCTGGAGAGCTACAGTCCTTAGGGTCACAAAGAGACAGACACGATTTACCAGGCATGCATGTACCTTCAATTGCATTCCTCACATGCTGGTTTCTGTCAGGCAAAAAAGAATGTCTCTTGTATCATTGGAGAAGCAAAATGGTTGTAGTAGTTTGGCTTACTCCTGTAACAAAGTACCATAAATGTAGTGGGCTAAAACAACACAGATTTCATATTTTACAGTTTGGAGACCCAAAATCAGAAATGGATCTCACTGGGCTAAAATTAAGGGGTTCGTAGGGCTGCACATTCTGGAACCTCTGAGAGAAAATCCACTTGCTTTTTTCCCCAGTTCTAAAGATTGCCCACATTCCTTGTCTCGTGGCCCTCTTTAATAATCAAAACCTGTAATTTTGTTTAGTTGTCTTTACATTAATGCCGTCCCCCTGGCCCTAATTCTTACGCTTCTTTTTTTTCCCATTTAAGGACCCTTGTGATTGCATTGGGCCATTCAGATAGTCCAAGATAATCTATTTTAATACCTGAAGTTTAGCAATCTTAGTTCCATCCGCAATCTTGACATAAAATGTATCCATAGGTTCCAGGAGTTAATATACGGAACATTTTGGGGGGCCATTATTTTGCCTACCATAGTGATGTACAAGGAAAGAAATGAAACAACACAGGTTTTTATTTATATAGATCTGGTTTAGGATTTTCACTTTTATCATTTATGTTCTTTATCTGTGACATTGTACAAGATTTATAATTTCTCTTAGACTTTGAGTATGCATATGTACCATAAACAAACCAAACAAGCTATTACAAAGATTATAAAGATATGTGCAACACATGGCAAATCTTTAATAAATGAAGCCTGTTATAATTATTCAAAAAGTTACCAATATTTCAGCTTATATTTCTATAGGATCAGTTTATGTGCATCCAGTGAAGCAAATGTTTGGCTCTGTGGCATCTTTCAAACAATTCACATAAATTGCATATCAAGCATCATAATAAGTGAAGTGAAGTGAAGTCGCTCAGTCATGTCAGACTCTTTGCATAATAATGCCACCCAAATTAATATCCAAAATGCAGATGCCATATTTATTGTGAACTTTAAAGATCCAATTAATGACATTTTTAAAACACTCAAAGTGTAATATAACAGTTTGTTTCCAGGTGATTTAAATGTAAAAAAAATCTAACTTGTGAAACCAGAGAGATTATTAAAGCAATTAACTGAAGTTGAAGAATGATTTAACAAGGTGTTCATGAGAGGGGAAGAAATAGTATGCTAATCACAATTATATAACTAGTTGAAGTGGGATGGAAAGTAATTTTTCTTGAATTATTTGCTGTCACAGATTAAGTATGCATTTTCTGGAAATTGCTGATTTCTGATTTCAGCATTTTTTGGTTCATATGAAATTGTCATTATTTTCACTGCTCATTTGAAATCAAAGGAAAAAATTTGGGGGGATATTAGTTAATGCTTTTCATTTTCTAGTATACATCACATAGCATTATAGCTATGCTTTTTGATATAGGAGAAAATAACAATGAAAGTAATTACACAATATAGTAGAAACAAAGAGAAAATAATTTTGGGAAAAAGTTACATATCTGGTGATATGTTAGTGATAATATATCTGATGTTTCTTAATGTTAGTCAAGAAGCTTGATATAGCTTTCTCAACTCCATCTTCTCTCCTTAATTCATTCACTATTAGTTTTTCTTTATCTGACTTTTCTGTACTTCTTATCGAATTATGTTATAGCACAGTATTGTTTAGATTCACCCTCAAGTAGTTTCTAAATATTACAGCTTTTACATATAAGGCCATGTCTTAATCACATGGGGTTTTTTAAACCCTCTCCTTCATAGTAGCTTGGACTTCTTCCTGAACATACTGACACCCAGTAAATCCTAGCTGAATCAAAGTAGATCACTGAATCACATAGAGATGAAAGATGTGCAATAATAGAGCCATGAGACACAGATAAATAAAAACAGGCTATAACTCAAAAGACGGGACATTTTATTTTATTTGGTTTGGAACTTGGTTTTATAAAATGTGTTAGTACTTTAAATCCTCTAATCCTTGAGGAGCTACCTACACTTCAGCTGCTGGTAAAGTGTATCAGAGAATTCTCCAGGGCCATTAACATACTGTATACCTAGCCAGGTCTTTGGCCATCAACCCGTGAGGGGTCTTGTATTCTGAAGAATTTGGTGGGAACATTTGTAATCTCATCTGTAAGAACTACTCCAGTCCCTCTATCTTAAACCCGGAGCATTTTGGTGCATTGGCTGGGCTCCCATGATTTTCGCTTACAGACAGTTTTCTGTTTGGCCAAAGAGAGGTCGCCTATGCAACTTTTCCAAACCTACTGCCACAATTCATGCAAAGATGTGCTTTTCAGAGACAACATCAAAAAATAATAATAAAGAATCAGGATGCATCCAAGCAAAGCATTCACTCTCAAATGGATATTATCATTCCTTGCTGCTACTGTGTGTATTTGTAGAACCTCTCTGGCCTCTGGATTCATGTAAGTTTTCAATTTAGTAATCTCCTATTTAGTAATTGGAAGGAAAGTATCCTAAGCCGCCACCTCAGATACTCCATTATGGTGCTCACATTGCCTTTTAAGTTGACTTTTAAGTATATGTCTATGCCTGTCTCATTGCATCATCTGTTTGAGAGGGAGGAGAAAAAAGAAGTCTTCAAATTAGGAAACCACTCCCCCCAAAAAATGAAAAAATCACCCTCTCATAAGAGACAGCCTTAGGGTTTGCTCATACCATGGAAAATCTCTACCTGTGGCAGCAAGGCAAGGTTTGTCTACATTATCAGTGCCATCTCCTTCTCTTCCCCTGGATGAGGGCGGGGTTCTCCTCTAGACTCTTTAAGCTACTATCAATACATAGTAGAATTCTGCGTTACCTTTTAACCCAAATGAAGACTATGTGCAACAACTCAATCCAGAAGCCCTTTAAATTCATCACTTGGGTTTTTATTGACTAATCTACACTTTCCTCCACCCAAATTTGGGAAGAAGGGACACACATTTTTCAGTAAGAAGAAAAGAGGTAATGATAAATATTTTGAACCAAAAAAAATTGCTGTTCCTTAAACTATAGAGCTGCATGAGGGAAACATTTTAAATGATGTATTTTACTAAGTGCATGAGCCACCTTATTTGGCCACATAAATAACTATTTGAAGAAAGCATCTTTAGCTCAGTATTAATGATTAATTTGAAAATTTTATTCTATTATTTATTAAGTACTTACTTTCTCTCAGGTACTGTTTTGTATACTAAAAAAATTGCAATTAACAAAACAAAAAAATTGTTGGAACAGGAGTTTATGTGTTAATTGAGCAAGATAAATTATAAATAAAGAGAATGCACAGTGAATTATTTTTGAAGATGGTGATAAGGATTACGAGTTAAAATCAAGCAGAAGAAAAAGAAACAGAATGTCAGCATCAAGAGAAAAGCTTGCAATCTTATGGAGGTTTATTGAGGGCAAGTTTTACTGAGAAAGTGAATATCTGAGCAAAACATAGATGAAATATATGAATATATACAAGAGTGAAATGCCAGAATGAAGAGCATTACCAACCACTATAGATAATAACAATGAAAGATGTAAGAATAATAGTCATGATGATGACAATGATAATGAAAAATTTCTTACAGAACCCAGGTCCATGTTCATCTAGAGTTTGTTCTCAGAATCACCACTTTATTAATAACAGTATGCATCATTTTTTGTTTGATAATTAATAAGTGACTGAAATTTTAAAATTCAGCAATCCTTAAATAATATCTGAATTTAGTTTGGTGGTAACTAATGTTCTGAATACTAATTAGTGATTTAATGTAAAAGACTGATTTCTTAAAGAACCTTTGACTTCAGTACTTAAGACATACAGCTTCCACTCTGATTTCTAAAAAGGCAGATGAGTGCAGATCACCTGCAGAGCAGGTAGTGGAAGTCCAAGTCTAAATATTACAAGGAGGATGGCAGATACTGTCTCTTTTTATATTTCACATTCTCTCTCCATTTAACCTCATCTGATTTACTAAAAACAGCTCACTCAAGCGATATATGGATTATCTAACCAAAGATATCAGTTTTCTAGTGCTTTGATGGGTTTTTGTTGTTCAATTGCTAAGTTATGTCCATGCAGTCTTCCTATGGACTATCGCACACCAGGCTTCCCTGTCCTTCACTACCTCCCAGAGTTTGCTCAAATTCATGTTCATTGAGTAGGTGATGCTATCTAACCATCTCATCCTCTGCCGCCCCCTTCTCCATTTTCCTTCAATCTTTCCCAGCAACAGAGTCTTTTCCAATGAGTCAGCTCTTCTCATCAGGTGGCCAAAGTATTGGAGGGTTTTAAATGTCTTCAAAATATTCTGCTTTGATATTTCAGTAAACATTATCCTATACTGAGTGAATTGGGAGACATAAATTATTGTATTTTCCACCTTTGTCCTTTCCAGGGCCATGAAATCTCCACACTTAAAAATAAAAAATCCATTATCTGTCACTAAAACTTTAACAGGTAATAGGAAAAAAAGAAAATTAATGGCTGGAACCCACATTCAATGACAAGAACTTTACATGTATTACTTCATTTTAATCATAACTAGAAAGACAAAAATACTTTATGAATTATTTTCTTCATTTATAGCTAAGAAAAAATTAGATTTAAGGAATATAAATTACTAGTGCAAATTCACAGAACTAAAAGTCAAGATAGAAGTCTATCATATTTGTATAATCTCCTCTGCATACCTAAAAACATTGTGACTGGGGATTTAAATAGTATCCAGAGTTGTACAGCTAATGAGTGACAGAGCTACATAGTGCTGAATGAAAAAAAATTCAAGTTAAGAGCAATTTTATGTGTTCTATGCAGTGACTTTACTGAAAGACTATAGCCCAGGAGGCAGACTCTCAGATAGCTCTGAGGAACTGCTCTGAAGAGGCGGGGAAGGAGTCAGGAAACATACACATTTCTTTTGCTGGGAAAAAATATGTAGTCAAGCATGAAAAGGATACTGCTAATCAAAAAGCACAGCAATCTCAAGTTAATTTTTTAGTGCTTTTCTGTGTATGGGAAGACGCAAGAACCTGGGGTCATTGAAATTTTTCCTTAGATGTATGTCTTTACTATCTAGGGACCATATCTCTAAAGCACAAAGTGTTTCCTGGTTTTCTCCATCTTGAATTATTCTAAGGGCACATCGTCAATGAGCAACTGCAGTAGGTTGCTACTTAATACTTGAAGAGCTGGAATTGAGGGCAACATTCTTTGTTTTACAGTGCTCCCTGTTGCTCATAAACTCCACCAAGGTTGGCAAAGCATTTTATGACCAGTGTTTCCCCTGATGCTAGGAATGTCCATTTCTATGTTCAGTGAGAATTTCATGTACTGTATAGGGATAAGGCACTTAGAATTTCTCTGGGTCCTCACTCTTTCTAGCCTATTATAAGTCAGGAAATGTTTCTTCCATGTTGCTTCATCCCACATCTAGAGTTGCACTATTGCAATTAATTTTATAGACAACTGCATATATAATCAATGGCCTCAAGACTTTTAGCTTTCATTAGGCTTTTTTTTTTTTTTTTTTTTTGAGACTTGGTTACTCACTGGGTAATGCAAGAAATAGCAATCTTGCAAAATAAGCAAGTTATAAGTAATATAGCTAGTAGTGTTAATAAGGTTATAGTAAGTCAGAGAGAGATAAAGCATAAATAATCTGAAAACAACAAAGAACGAACAAGTTAAAATGATGATTATTATAATTATTTGCAATCTGGATTGTAATAAGCCACCAACTTCAGAAGGGTGTTGTGGGATCAAGTAGAGAAAAATACATAAATGTTTTATCTGCCTTTACAAAGGTATGTTTCATTAACTTGCTGCAAGTCATAATTTTGTAGAAGGTTTCCTCATGTCTAAGAAACGCATATTAAAAGCCAATAACATTTAGAGCTACCCAGGTGGATCAGTGGGTAAAGAATCTGTCTGCTATGCAGGAGAAGCAGCTTTGTTCCTGGGTGAGGAAGATCCCCTGGAGGAGAGCATGGTAACCCACTGCAGTATTCTTAC
>SJYT01055812.1:300990-368651 GCA_006410635.1 Cephalophus harveyi | reverse complement strand
TAGATGCTTTTCTGGAACTCTCTTGCTTTTTCCATGATCCAGCGGATGTTGGCAATTTGATCTCTGGTTCCTCTGCCTTTTCTAAAGCCAGCTTGAACATCAGGGAGTTCACGGTTCACGTATTGCTGAAGTCTGGCTTGGAGGATTTTGAGCATTACTTTACTAGCATGTGAGATGAGTGCAATTGTGTGGTAGTTTGAGCATTCTTTGGCATTGCCTTTCTTTGGAATTGGAATGAAAACTGACCTTTTCCAGTCCTGTGGCCACTGCTGAGTTTTCCAAATTTGCTTACATATTGAGTGCAGCACTTTCACAGCATCATCTTTCAGGATTTGAAACAGCTCAACTGGAATGCCATCACCTCCACTAGCTTTGTTCATAGTGATGCTTTCTAAGGCCCACTTGACTTCACATTCCAAGATGTCTGGCTCTAGGTGAGTGATCACACCAATGTAATTATCTTGGTTGTGAAGATCTTTTTTGTACAGTTCTGTGTATTCTTGCCACCTCTTCTTAATATCTTCTGCTTCTGTTAGGTCCAGACCATTTCTGTCCTTTATCGAGCCCATCTTTGCATGAAATGTTCCCTTGGTATCTCTAAGTTTCTTGAAGAGATCTCTAGTCTTTCCCATTCTGTTGTTTTCCTCTATTTCTTTGCATTGATCGCTGAGGAAGCCTTTCTTATCTCTTCTTGCTAATCTTTGGAACTCTGCATTCAGATGCTTATATCTTTCCTTTCCTCCTTTGCTTTTTGCTTCTCTTCTTTTCACAGCTATTTGTAAGGCTTCCCCAGACAGCCATTTTGCTTTTTTTGCATTTCTTTTCCATGGGGATGGTCTTGATCCCTGTCTCCTATACAATGTCACAAACCTCATTCCATAGTTCATCAGGCACTCTATCTATCAGATCTAGGCCCTTAAATCTATTTCTCACTTCCACTGTATAATCATAAGGGATTTGATTTAGGTCATACCTGAATGGTCTAGTGGTTTTCCCTACTTTCTTCAATTTAAGTCTGAATTTGGTAATAAGGAGTTCATGACCTGAGCCACAGTCAGCTCCCGGTCTTGTTTTTGTTGACTGTATAGAGCTTCTTCATCTTGGAATCACTGAAGTCTTTCAACTGGGGAGAAAGCCAGGTTCAAATCTGTGTGTTTGTTTTTTCAATATTTAGAAGTAGGCAGCCTCCTCACTTACAAATGAGGAAATAAAGTTCAGGGGAGGACCTGAGACAAGCCAAGGAAACAGTCATCAAGAGTTGAAATCAGGAAACCATAAACAAAATGAAAAGACAACGTACAGAATGAAAGAAAATATTTGTAAATGATGTGACTGACAAGGGATTCATCTCCAAAATATACAACTCGCATAGCTCAATATAAAAAACAAACAAAACACCCAATCAAAAAATGGATGAAAAATCTAAATAGACATTTCTCCAAGGAAGACATACAGATGGCCAAAAGGCACATGAAAAGATGTTCAATGTTACTAATTAGTAGAGAAATGCAAATCAAAACCACAATGAGGTATCACCCACACCAGTCAGAATGGCCATCATGAAAAAAATCTACAAAAATAAGTGCTGGAGAGGGTGTGGAGTAAACGGAACCCTCCTACACTGTTGGTGGGAATATAAATTGGTACAATTGTTATGGACAACAGTATGAAAAGTCCTTAAAACATTAAATACTGAACTACCATATGATCTAGTAATTCCATTCCCAGGCATATATCTGGAGAAAAACATACTTCGAAAAGACACATGCAACTTAATGTTCATGGCAGCTATTTGCAAAAGCCAAGACATGGAAGCAACTTAAATGTCCACTGACAAAGGAGTGGATAGAAGATGTGTAATTCATTTACAATGAAATATTACAGTAATTAAAAAAAACAATGCCATTTGCAGCAGTGCCAATGAATCTGGAGATTGTCATACTGAATGAAGTAAGTCAGACAGATGTCAACCACAAATTGGCACTTGCCATCTACCTCTACAAGGATTAAATCATGCGCTGTTGCAGCTGCTGATTTTCAACACCCCCTGAAAGGGGTTCATGGAGAAGAGCAGAAATGAGACACTGTAGGCTCAAGGAAAAACTGGTCTTCCTAACTCTTTAACAGATAGAAGAAAGCAGGGAAAACCACTAGACCATTCAGGTATGACCTAAATCAAATCCCTTGTGACTATACAGTGGAAGTGAGAAATAGATTTAAGGGCCTAGATCTGTTAGAGTGCCTGATGAACTACGAACTGAGGTTCGTGACACTGTACAGGAGACAGGGATCAAGACCATCCCCATGGAAAAGAAATGCAAAAAAGCAAAATGGCTGTCTGGGGAGGCCTTACAAATAGCTGTGAAAAGAAGAGAAGCGAAAAGCAAAGGAGGAAAGGAAAGATAAGCATCTGAATGCAGAGTTCCAAAGACTAGCAAGAAGAGATAAGAAAGCCTTCCTCAGCGATCAATGCAAAGAAATAAAGGAAAACAACAGAATGGGGAAGACTAGAGATCTCTTCAAGAAAATTAGGGATACCAAAGGAACATTTCATGCAAAGATGGGCTCGATAAAGACAGAAATGGTATGGACCTAACAGAAGCAGAAGATATTAAGAAGAGGTGGCAAGAATACACAGAAGAACTGTACAAAAAACATCTTCACAACCAAGATAATCATGATGGTGTGATTATCTGAATTAATAAAGCATTCAATATTTATTCTTGATATATTAAAAATTCAATAAAATAGAAATAAACATATATTCCTTAACATAATAAAATACTTAGCACAATACTTAATAAGGAAACAATTGAAGAATCCCCCATTAAGGAAAAAGACAGGACTCATTATCACCACCATTTAATATTTTCTGAAGACATTAGCCAACACAATTAGTTAGGAAGAAGAAATCAGAAATATAAAAATAGAAAATGAAGTCATTATCACTGTTTAAAAATAAGATGATTATATGACTAGAAAATCCAAGAGAATCAACTGAAAAATGATTAAAAACAATTATAGAATTGAGTAAGAGACAATAACTAGGTATGAAATTAATATATAATCATCAATAGTCTTTCAGGTGTGAAAAACACTGAAGAGATAAAAGATATAATGAATGATAAAATTAAAATGACAAACATAAAGGATACAATGGGGAAAAGACAATATTTTCAACAGTGACATAAAATATAAAATACTAAGAAATAAACTTAAGAAATGGACAAGACTTTTATTTTAAAAACTTCTAAAAATGCCTGAGAGACACACATATCAAAACACAAGACTTTTTAAAATGGTAAGGAATATCATGCTCTTGGATGAAATAAAATCAGTGTCACTGGAAGCAACCTAGATGTCCATCGACAGAGGAATGGATAAAGATGTCATATGTATACACAATGGAATATTATTCAGGCATTAAAAAGGATGAAATAATGCCATTTACAGCAACATGAATGGACCAAGGACATCAACCCTATAGGAAATGAGCAATTTCACAGAAAGGGATAAACAAATGTCTCTTGAATATATAAAATGTGCTTAACCTAGGTCATGATAAGATAACTATAAATTAAAACTGTATATTAAAACTGTATGAAGACCATTTTTCACTTCTCAAATTATCACTATGTTGTTGGCATGGGTATGAGGAGGCATTTCATATGTTGCTGGTGGAAATGTATGCTGGTGCAACCTCTGTAGAGGACAATATGGCAACTTTCTCAAAATTGCAAACGCATATACCCTTTGACCAGCAATGCCATTTCTAGAGATTCATCATTAACAAAATAATGCACGTACAAGGTAGGGTTTAGGAAACTTCCATCAGACTAACCAAGCGCGGTTGCTGCCGGAAACAGGGAGATGGTGTTGGATCTCTGTCAGGCCTTGTGTAGGAGATCCCCGTGTGCTTTCAGGAAAAGTGAGGCCAAGGACACCAGCAGAGCCAACATCTGCTATTCTTGGGGCTGCTGACAACATGCAAGATGCGGATGGAGAGGCTGCTGTGCCCTACCCATCCTGCTGGCAATTGTGGACATCTAGCTTTGTGGTGAGCCCAGCCCATCCAAAGATCCCCAGAGCAGAGACAGTCATCAGGGAGGATCCTGGGTTCATGAGGGATGGAACCCATGGTGTTTTTTTTTCTGATGGGGAAGAAAAGGACCCATTTTTCCTGACACTAATGAAAGGGTGAAAAATGTAGTTTATTTTTCTTTTTAAGAACAAATACTATTGCCCTTCCCATCAGACATCTGCCTTTACTACATGTTGCAAAAAAGCCTGTTAATCTGGCCTTTAGGCTCTTATATACTATAAATTTATAAAATCCAGGTTTGATATCCAGATACTCCCGTATCTGTCAACTTTAGCAACCACTTAATTACTCTGTGCCTCAGTTTATCTGTAAAATGGGAAAAATAATACCTGTCTCTAAGAGTATACCATAAATGTTTACAAAAGAACTTTTTAATAGTTAAAGGGCCTATAGAAGTTCCAGCTGAAGAATAAAATATAAACCACTTCAGAATTAATGAAGAACTGGGATTGCAGACCTCCCTCAGATACAGGTATAGTCTGTAGTATTCTAACAAGGTGGTATTCAGTGTCTATGGAGCAGCTCCATCTCTGCCTCAACATTTTTATGTGAGTGGATTTAGTTAACCATGTATATACCTGTCTTCCATGGCTAACACTTTCCTTCCTATTCCAGAATGAATGCACACCCTCAGCTCAAATGCCCAGGAGGGAAAGTAACTGTATGGCTTAAGAAAGAGACTGAGGCAGGAATCGTGTGTTTTTGTGCAAGGACAAGTTTTGAGATTGTTTCCCTGAGACAAGCTTGAAGCAACTGAGACTTAAATAGGATCCTGGGAAAGATGGTATCAGTGAAATATCATCTCAGTTGGTGCTCACTGTAAACCAAGCCATTCCATTGGAGAGGGAGACCTACCAATGTTGTGCCAGAAGCCGGAACCTGGATATCCACCTTCAGGGCCATTTTTGTCTGTGTGAGTCATAGCTGAGCTTCTGATACCATCCCAATGCTACCAGGTGGGATAGTAAGCAGGATCACAGCTAGAGACAGAAGTAGTTATTTCAGATCCTGGATAGGCAGTAACCTTGGAAAAAGAGTCCTTCCCATTACTTAGATCCTTTGCCATCATTCCCATCGGCAAATGCTGCCTTTCCTCAAAGCATGGATACAAAGGTATCTCATTTTGTCTTTAATTTATAAATGGATAGATGTCTTGAAGAGCATTTAGTCATAAGTAATAGAAACCTGGACTTGCCTAGCAGCAGAGTGGCTAGGAATCCACCTGCAGGGGACATGGGTTTGATCCTTGGTCCAGGCAGATCCTACATGCTGCAGAGCAACTAAGTCCATGTGCATCAACTACTGAGCCCACAATCTAGAGCCTGCAAGCTGCAACTACTGAGCCTGTGTGCTGCAACTACTGAAGCTGGTGTGCCTAGAGCCTGTGCTTTGCAACGAGAAGCCACAACAATAAGAAGCCTGTGCACCGCAATCAAGAATAGCCCTGCTCACCCAGCTAGGGAAAGCCTAGCAGCAACGAAGACCCAGCACAACGAAAAATCTTGTTTGTTTTTTTTTTTAAAAGAGTAAATCTTAAGAACTTTCATCAGAAAAAAAAAAAAAACTATTAAAAAAAGAAACAGAAACCCACTCAAACTGTCATAGATTTGGGGGGTGAGGAATAATAAGTACAGCAAGCCCTCATGAGTTCTGGAATCAGAAACCAGAAAACCAACACAACCCCAGTTACTGTCTCAGTCTCTCTGGGGTAGGAAGCCCTCGCATCGCTGCACATCTCCTTCGTGTATGTTCCCCTGCTTTGTCACTACTTTGTGTGCATGTGCTCAGTTGTTTCAGTCGTGTCCTACTCTTTGCAACGCCGCAGATCATAGCCAGCCAGGCTCCTCTGTTCATAGATTTTCCCCAGCAAGAATACTGGAGTGGGTTGCCAGGCCCTCCTCCAGGGGATCTTCCCAACCCAGGGATGGAACTCCCGTCTTTTGCAGTACAGGCAGATTCTTTACCACTGAGTCACCAGGCTTTAGCACAGCCTAAATATGGTCACTCCAACTTCAACTTTATATATGACTTCCTCCTATTCCCAGACAAGGGAGCAAGTCTTCAAAACTAAAAACTATGTTCTAGCTAGAATTCTATACCCAACCAAACTACCAGTTAAACACGAGGAAAGAATGAAGACAGTTTGACACACAATGACTCCAAAAAAATAAAAGCGCCTCAGTAAACCAAGAAGGTGAATCAGTATAGTGGATAAAATGAGATCCAGGAAATGAGAAAATAGGGGGAAGGGGATAAAGAAATTCTAGAATGAAAAAGGACCCAAAAGGGTAATTAGTTGTGAAGAAAGCAAATGATAAGAGGGCTTGGAAAGATCTCTAGAGGGTGAAATGGAATTGACAGATCATCTTTCTGAAGGTCTATGACAGATCTGATAAAGGATTAAAGATATGGATATGGAAAACTCTGCCTATTTAAGATGACCATCGTCTCCAGGGAAAACACTAAATTTCACAAAAGGAAGCACAATGGTAGCTCACAATTTGGCTCTGTAATAAGCAATATTTACAGAATCCAAATTATATAAAAATAAACTAAAATTTGTGATATAATGATTTTTGAAAGATGCAGAGAAGGGTAGACGTTTAAGAGAACTATACCCTTATTTTCTATAACACAAAATCAGTAGACAATGTCTAAACTTTATCATCAAGAAGTGGCAGTCTTAGGGTTTTGTGTAGGAATATGGTAAAACACCTCAAAGAGTTGATAATGGATAAAAGGACACTATTATTTTCTATGAACTTTCACATACTATCTTTTTGACTTTAAGAAAAATAGATCTAAAGTACACCTGCTGCTGCTGCTAAGTCCCTTGTCATGTCCAACTCTGTGCGACCCCGTAGATGGCAGCCCACCAGGCTTCCCTATCCCTGGGATTCTCCAGGCAAGAACACTGGAGTGGGTTGCCATTTCCTTCTCCAATGCATGAAAGTGAAAAGTGAAAGTGAAGTCGCTCAGTCATGTCCGACTCTTAGCGACCCCATAGACTGCAGCCTACCAGGCCCCTCCATCCATGGGATTTTCCAGGCAAGAGTATTGGAGTGGGGTGCCATTGCCTTCTCCTACCCACCCCCAAATAGAATCTACTTACAATGCAGAAGACCTGGGTTTGATCTCTGGGTCGGAAAGATCCCCTGGAGAAGGGAATGGCAACCCACTTCAGTATCCTTGCCTGGAGAATTCCATGGACAGAGGAGCCTGGTGGGCTACAGTCCATGAGGTCACAAAGAGTCAGACATGACTGGTTGACTAACCCTTCACCCCCAAATAAAAACCTATCCCAGAGCCTTTTAACAAATATTTTCATCATCACCTACTAGTTAATCCAAATTTTCTACTTCAGCCTAAGGGAATTTGTTTTCCTCCTAGCTTCCTGGTGTCTTCCCATCTGACCTAACTAGCTTAACAATTCAGCACTTCCATTCTCTCCCTTATCACACTTTCATCTCACTGGCTTCTGTGACTGTTTTCTGGTTTCTCTACCTTTCTGGCTCTTCTTTTCTTTCCTCTGCCTGTTTCCTCCTCCTGCCTCTCAAAAATGAAAATTCATTCAAGGCTCACTCCCCACTCCTTCAATCTTTTCTCTCTCTCAATTTCTCATCCACCCTCATGATTTAAACCTGCAACTCCTTGCAACTGACCCACAAATCAACTCTAACCTCTTTCCTAAGTTTCAGTTAAAAAGTCTACCCTGACAACTGACTCCTTGTTCTTGAATGCCCTACCATTTCCTCACTCAAAATCAAATCTGAGACCACATTTTTGTCCATGATTCACAGTCATAACCTTGGTTCCTCCTTTTTCCTCTTCCCCTATCTGGTAAGTACTACTAATTCTTTCCCATATTCATTCCTTTCTTTCCAAAGGTGTTTTCCAGGTCTTTAACATCTCACAGTATAGTCTCCTAAGTGGTAAACCCCAGATCTCAAATCTGCCTGTCTTTTTCAATATTTAACATTCCACACCTACCTCAGGGCCTGGCTCCGAGCTACTGCCTAATAAATGGTCCATCATCCCTAAATAGGATCTCTACCTCTAATCCATACTGCCACCAGACATCTAAAACGCAAATTTGTACAAACTACACACCATTCAGAGTTTTGATGTCTTTTCACTGTCATGCGGCAGTGAATTAGTTTAGCCTGGCCCTGGAGGTGCTCTATGAAATTTCATTCTACTACTTATGTGAATACTGTTCTGGTTAACCTCCCTAATGGAAACTCCTTTTATTCATCTGAACAGACTGATTACATATCCCAGGCACAGTGCTAAGCCTTGGAGAATAGAATGGGAGTATAAAGAAGCCACTGTCCTTATAATCCAGTATTTGTGTTCTCCTAATACCCCTTAAATATTTCTATTAGTACTTGTGATGGTTCTCCTTAAGATAGAAAGCCTTTCTCATCCTCTCAGCATACTTAAGTACTACAATCAGTAAATATGGATGCTCACCAAATGTGGAAATAAGGTTCTTTTTGGAAGGTGAAATAAGGCCAAAGAGGTAACAGATAATACCAATAAACAACGTCTACCATTTACTATTTACTGTGTGCTAAGTGATATATTATTTTGGAGAGGGCGATGGCACCCCACTCCAGTACTCTTGCCTGGAAAATCCCATGGACAGAGGAGCCTGGTAGGCTGCAGTCCATGAGGTCGCAAAGAGTTGGACACGACTGAGTGACTTCACTTCCACTTTTCACTTTCATGCATTGGAGAAGGAAATGGCAACCCAATCCAGTGTTCTTGCCTGGAGAATCCCAGGGAGTGGGGAGCCTGATGGGCTGCCGTCTATGGGGTCACACAGAGTCGGACACGACTGAACTGACTTAGCAGCAGCAGCAAACTGCTTGATTCACTCCAGAAGATGGTTTTGAAATGAGATTTGGGGACACTCAAATCTAAGGTAACTAAGCTATTTCAGCTGTCTCTCTGGCCTTTAGAGTTTCTTCAAGGTAGGCCGATTTGCATCCCCATTGTGACACACATAGATTCTATATTTATGTACTGTTGCTTAAGTACGTCATCATCACCACCCACAAACGTTAAAAAATACTTATGTGGGCAACTAATTATACTGAGAGGTATCCTTGGAGATCATGAAAAAGATGTCCTGAGATTATGCAAAAGGAGGTATTAATTTGCAATGATTTACCATTTCATGTCTGCACAATTGGTAACTGATACAGGTTTTTGCCTCTCCTTGACCTCCTTAATTTCAAGGAGGCCTTCCTCAAATCAGTAACACTTTCCAATGCAAGCTCTATAAATATGGTAAGGACTTTTTTTTTTACCCCAACAAAAAAACAGTATCAGGCACATAGCAGGCTCTTAATAAATTTGTTTAAAGAATTTGTATGATGGGCTACAAGGTGCTTCTAACCTCACAACCCTTCCAGGTAAATATTCCCTGATTACTCACCAGCAAATAGGTATAAAGAGGCTAAAGGTTGCCCCAGTGCACAGGAATTAATACAGGACCATGTCACTCTAAAATCTGTGCTCTCAGTGATCACCTACTACATGCTAAGCAACTTCTCTCTCAACTCCATCACCACTCTCCCCATTCTGAGACTGCCTCCTCCTATTTCCAGAAACAGGATCACCTAACACTCTTACTTCAGCCCTTAACCTAAACTATCAAAAGAAAACAAAGACCTAATCTGTGCTCCTTGGCAAGCATCTGCCAAATGTAAGCCTATGCCAGTTTTCAGGAGGAAACTGGTGAATATCAAGCAGTCTGACCCTTCAGACATAATTATCGAATCTAAATCCTCTCAGATGGCTATTTCATTGACAAAGTTAATTTTAATTATTCATACAGATTAAAAACTTTAAAGAGGAAATTTGTTTTAGCCATACAACCTATTACCATTTATTACTACCTCTGACTCCCAAGTTATGCTAGAGGAAAAAAAATCTCTACACTCTTTTCCTTTTTCTAGTCAGGTGAAAAGAATGAACTTTGATAGTTCATTACTTTCATCCCTCTCTCCCAACTCAAGACTCAGCAGAATTATGGATGTGGTAGTGTTCAGTAAAACAAAAACGCACATTTTCTCAGACCCAGAGAAATGACATAGGTCAAGTTACCATGCATACATGTGACAAAAATGAGGGAACTTTCCTGGATCTCTATGACTCCCTCAGTTCATGAAGCTAATTTCAGTAAGTGTCTCTGTCCTTTCACTGTGCCAGGCATTCATTGCTATACATGGAAAACATACCTTGAAATTGAATGGTGTCTATTTCTTCTTTGATTATCCTACCTTCTAGCAAGGAGAGATCAAAGGTAGGCTTCTTCCCCACTTCCATCAGGATCATGCAGATTTCATAAGATCATAATTGCAACTTTAAGCAGTAAGACACAACACATGTAAGACTTTCTTCCCTCCTTTCCTTGTCCATTCCGTCCAGTTATAAGGGTCTATCAAACACATATCCCAGGATGAAGTACATTATGTATTTTGTTGCTATTCTTAAGTTTGTAGCATAATACAAATCTTCCTTTTTCTTTCTACAGCTTTGTAAGCTTTGTGCCAGAAGAAATTAAAAAAAAAAAAAAAGGCTACAGAAAGAGAAAACAGACCTTCTTTAGCTTGGTATCTTTCACATCACAGTATGCAGAGAAGGAAATAACAGAGAACAGAGCTAAATATGCCCAAGAATATGGGAAATATAAGATGGGCAAGTAAATGTATTCCTTCACCTCCCCTCCTCACTCCCAGAACAAACCTAACTTTTTTCCTATCTCAGTCACCAGTAAACAGTGCAGTTTTCACAAAAGCAGTTGGTATACAGTTCTCACTCAAATACTGGCTAAGTATGTTGTGTTTTTGTGCCCTGGAAGAACTTTTCCTCTATGCCCTCCGAACAAAGTCAAATAAACAAGCAAGTCAAACAAAATGAGAACACCAATGTTTGGAAGAAATTTTATTTGACACTGTTAAGGGAAGGTAGATGAAACAAGCAAACACAGTTAGGATAGGAGAAGAACGCCAGACCCAGTAACTGACTTGGCAGAAAATGAGGAAACAAAGAGACCTTGGTGTTGAACAACATCCACATAGTGGTGCTGGAGGAAGAGGAAGATTTATTTGTGTAGGCCAGGTGCACCACAGATTCTAATTGTCCAGCTTCAATGAAGTACTTGTCAACCTCTCTAATCATTTCTTTTTAAATAAACATCAAAGCACTATTAGCAGCCTTTTCTTTTCTCCCTAAGTTCACAGATCCTCTTGTCTCTCTTTGGACAGATAACCTCTTATCACAGTTAAGCAGAGAGGTGGGGGCAGGATATTCCTGATAGGAGGAACTATATGAATAAAGAGGTGGGAACACAATTCAACCAGGGCTAAATGGCAAACCATCAAAGGGAAACAGACATCTTAGGTAACATATTGACACCTTAAGTGTAATTCGGCAAAACACAAAGTTTATACGTAAAAAATTTGAAACTTGAGTGCCTGTAATTCCACTTATCTGGCAGGTATGTAAGAGATCAAAACCTCAATAATGTCCACTGGATAAGACATTTTGATCCTCTCTTGATCTTTGGCCAGGACCTGCAAAATGTGGGAGCTAAAGTTTATAGGAATAGAGGGAGAAAGGCTGAAAACAGATGGGTTAAGACCTTTATTAGTGATAGCATTGAACCTCAAACTAAGGATTTTGGATTTTGTTGTCTAATGGAGGTAAAAAGACTAGGCATGAAGTCAATAAGCCTGAATTCAAATTCTGACTCTGCAACATACAAGCTACGTGTCTACGTGTCCTTGGGCAAATGAAGTTTTGAGAAACTATTTCTATCTACTTATTTATAAAATGGCATATTTCCTACTTTATCTTCTGTTTCCATAGGATTCCTCTGAGAATCAAATGATATTCTCGATTTTAAACCCAGAACCACTGGAATTCTGACTCTGAAGTCTCCAAAGCTTTCTCCACTATAGTACACTCTGATCTTTATCGACCTGTTTTATGTACTAGTGCTGTTCTTTTAACTAAATTTTAAGTTTACATGAGTGGAGATGTCTTTTACTTTTTTACTATTCAAAGACTCTTCTGAAACTACTCCATATTATACAATCACTGGAAGTCTCACAAAGAAGCCATATCCAACTATAGAAAAAGTTTTTATCCATTGTGCTGTGCTAATTATAGCCTACATAAAAAAAAATTCTGCAGAAAGGACACATGATTACTGGCCAAGTTTATCAAGACATTCAAGAGCATCAGACTACTAACTCTGACTTGAACTAAGCAGAATAAACAAAGCCAACAGTAAGTCAGGGGTCCCACTTCTAAAGAATTTATTTATTCTGCTTATTTCAAGACAGTTAAACAGAAATTTGAAACACTTACATCTTGACTTTCAAATGCATGAATAAGCACTCTTCTGGACACACATCTAAACTTCAATCTATATGAGTTATCCATAACCCAAGGAATTTGAACCTCTGTAAGGCCATGCAGTTACATAAGAAATCTGTTTATCTCTAATATATCTTACAAGTAAGTAATACTTCTTCAACTGGATGTAGATTCTTGTGTGACTAATAAAGACAACTTGATTTAAAAGCATTACTGAAAGCATAGCAGCTTTTTGCTTTGTGTTTGTTCCAGCAAAAGATACTAAAACTACAATTATAATCTTGTTGGGAGGGAATCTAATAATTTTGGGACCTCAAAAATGATACATCTTATTAGAAAAAGAATCATAAGCTCACATTCCATGATTTATAGATATTAAGTGTTTCAGGTGAAAGAGGAAAGGTAACATATAGACTTCACTTCTGGGGACACCTGAAGTATAATTCGGCAAAACACAAAGAGAAAACACAAAGTTTATACGTAAAAAATTTGAAACTTGAGTGCCTACAATTCCACTTATCTGGCAGGTATATAAGAGAGCAAAACCTCAATAATGTCCACTGCTGCTGCTAAGTCGCTTCAGTCGTGTCCGACTCTGTGCGACCCCACAGATGGCAGCCCATTGGGCTCCGCCATCCCTGGGATTCTCCAGGCAAGAACACTGGAGTGGGTTGCCATTTCCTTCTCCAGTGCCTGAAAGTGAAAAGTGAAAGTGATGTTGCTCAGTCGTGTCTGACTCAGCAACCCCATGGACTGCAGCCCACCAGGCTCCCCCATCCCTGGGATTCTCCAGGCAAGAACACTGGAGTGGGCTGCCATTTCCTTCTCCAATGTCCACTGGATAAGACATTTTGATCCCCTCTTGATCCTGGAAAAGATCTCTGGGTGTATACTTGGTATTCTACATATTCTATTTTAAAACCCATGGCACAGCCTGCTGGGATGCTGACAGTACTGCAACCTACAATTCCCCGCCAACAGGATGGACACCTGTGATATGTTTACTTCAGTGTTCCCCAACTTTTTTGGCACAAGGCACTAGTTTCATGGAAGATAATTTTTCTACAGATAAGGGTGGGGAGATGGTTTCAGGATGATTCAAGAGCGGTACAATTTATTATGCCGCCACTGATCTGACAGGAGGCAGAGCTCAGACGGTTATGTGAGGGGGACTGGTTGTAAATAGAAAGCTTCACTTGTTCGCCTGACACTCACCTCCTGCTGTGTGGCACAGTTCCTAATAGGCCACGGACCAGTACTGGTCCATGGCCCAGGGGTTGAGAACCCCTGGTTTAACCCACCAAATCTTTCCCCCAACTCCCTACATCAGAAATTATGCTAGATTCACTTTGGAAACTTTCAGTAAGAGTACTCTCTCCTGCTAGTACCCTCAAACTCCCAAATCTCCACTGGTAAATTCTTGCAAACAGCACCTTTATCTTCCTACTTCTTACCACAGAGACCAGTGGGATTTCCCCTAACAATCAAATTATCTATTCATCAGCCCCGCTCCTTCTCCTAAATCTGTCTTCCTTCACAGATGTCAGTGGCCTTCCTAGATCAGCTCTAAAAATCAACTCTGAGGTGGTGTCTCTCACTTCTCCAAACCCCAGAGGCTGTTTTGTTGTTGTTTAAAACAGACAAACTACAATCCCCTCCTGATTAGTTTTTGTTAAGTTCTGATAAACTTGTATTCCTTGAGAAATAGTACTTGGACACCAAGAAGAATGAAACTGAAGCACACAGAAGGTCATGTGAGAAGTCAATTTGTCATCAATAATTTATCAAGAAAGAAATTTTAAAAACAATAGACAAAAATAAATAAAAAATAAAAACAATAGACAACTGTGTTAGAGTTCACCTAATTATAATACAGGAAAAACATAATGAACACCCTTTCCTCAAAGCCATTTATTCTCAACCTTCAAAAATGATAACCAGACTTTTAGCTCCAGTGAAACCCTTTGCCACACACCACGTAACAGGATGTCTGCCCAAGTCAACAGTGCCCCATAACAGAGAAGTATAGAGACACATGGGCCTAAGGCAGGTGAATGAGGGAATCAGACTGTGAGGCTCCAGCTCTCTGCTGTACCCCTGCTCACTTTATCTATTTCAATTCAGTTCAGTTCAGTCGCTCAGTCGTGTCTGACTGCGACCCCATGAATCGCAGCACGCCAGGCCTCCTTGTCTGCCCACCAAATCCCTTCTTCCTCCAGAGTGAAATGTGCATATATGCATGTGCCTATGGACACACAGACACACACAAATGTTCAGCATAAAGACATAAACAAGGAATTTTTCTAATAATTATTTAATCCAAGTGAGACTTGTTGGGGGGGAAACAAATTCTTCTCACCAAATCTTCCTTCTAACTTTAGAAGTAACTATCGGACCAGACAAAGTACTGCTTAAGGAAAACATTTAACAAGTATTTGCTCATTTGTTATGTAGCAAATGTTCACAACTAAGGAAGCTATTTGGACTCTCCAGGTTTCCCAACTCTTCAGAGAACTGGCAATAAGAGGAATTTTGAGGGAAAATTAATTGTTAATACCGGGATAATTCCTTCTCTCTGTTGAAGATAACAGTTAAACGTTCATCACTTTTCCCTGCCCACCAAACTGCCCAGTTCTAATTCATCTGGAAACTACCCAAGAAACAATAATCACTCAGAGGCCAGCATGGAGCTGACCTACATAACCTCTCAACTTTCAAGTCTACCAATCTCTAGGAAGTCTCTCCTAATTATGTGCTAACAAAGTTTTATTTCCTCTTATTTCAAATTATAATGAAAAAAGATTAAGAAAAAAAAGACATTTATGAATGAGAAAACAATCTGCTTATCTCTGCATGGAACTCAAAGGGAAGGCCATTTAGTACAAATGTAAAGGCCTCAAGTCTAATGCCTAAGATTTGAAATTGCAACTTTCTTCTATTCGCTTTGATAATGAGGGAAAGCTGAATCATCTCTCCTAGTAAGGCTGACTCCTAGTAAGACTCCAATTTCCTGAGTCTGTAAACCTTCAGGCTGTAAAGGAATGAACACCTGAAAAATCTGGGTTACGGAGACTTCTGCTTTGGGCACTGTATCAAACTGTGTTTGGATCCATAATCATGTGGCCCAGCTCTTTATAATAAATCTCTATACACATGTACACACACAACCTTACGGTTCAGCTTCTCTGGAGAACCCTAAAAGACTCCTTACCTAAATTAACCTGGAAGACATTTCCTATTCTTTGAAGAAACATTACAGATTCATTAAGTAGGAGGGGTCTTGGAAACAGCAAAAAGATTTATCTCCTTTATCTAAAAGAATAAAAAAAAATGGGGGCCAAGAATCCCGCGTCGTAATTCAACAACAACCTTTCAAAGTGATGGGACTGGATGCCATGATCTTTGTTTGCTGAGTGTTGAGTTATAAGCCAACTTTTTGACTCTCCTCTTTAACTTTGGTCAAGAGGCTCTAGAGTTCTTAGTGTGGTGTCATATGCATATCTACAGTTATTGATACTTCTCCCAGCAATCATGATTCCAGCTTGTGCTTCATCCAGCCTGGCGTTTCACATGATGTACTCTGATGTAAGTTAAATAAGCAGGGTGACAATATCCGGAATTGGGATACTCCTTTCCTGGTTTCGGAGAAGGCAATGGCAACCCACTCCAGTACTCTTGCCTGGAAAATCCCATGGACGGAGGAGCATGTTAGGCTGCAGTCCATGGGGTCACGAAGAGTCAGACACGACTGAGCAAATACACTTTCACTTTTCACTTTCTTGCATTGGAGAAGGAAATGGCAACCCACTCCAGTGTTCTTGCCTGGAGAGTCCCAGGGACAGTGGAGGCTGGTGGGCTGCCGTCTATGGGGTGGCACAGGGTCGGACACGACTGAAGCGACTTAGCTTTTGGAACTGGTCTGTTTTTCCTTGTTCAGTTCTAACTTTTGCTTCCTGACCTGCATACAGATTTCTCAGGAGGCAGATTAGGTGGTCTTGTATTCCCATCTTTTTCAGAATTTTCCATAGTTTGTTGTGATAAACACAGTCAAAGGCTTTGGTGTAGTCAATAAAGCAAAAGTAAATGTTTTTTTCTGGAAATCTCTTGCATTTTCAATGATCCAGAGGATGTTGGCAATTTGATTTCTAGTTCCTCTGCTTTTCTCAATCCAGCTTAAACATCTGGAGCATAAGGTTCACAGTTCATGTACTGTTAAAGCCTGGATTAGAGAATTTTGAGTATTACTTTGCCAGCGTGTGAGATGAGTGCAATTGTGCAGTGCTTTGAACATTCTTTTGCATTGCCTTTCTTAAGTATTGGAATGAAAACTGACCTTTTCCAGTCCTGTGACCACTGCTGAGTTTTCCAGATTGGCTGGAATATTGAGTGCAGCCCTTTCACAGCATCATCTTTTGGGATTTGAAATAGCTGAGCTGGAATTCTGTGACCTCTAGGGTCGCAAAGAGTCGGACACGACTGAGTGACTGAACTGAACTGAACTGAATGAATATTCAGGATTGATTTCCTTGAGGACTGACTGGTTGGATCTCCTTGCAGACCAAGGGACTCTCAAGAGTCTTCTCCAGCAGCACAGTTCAAAAGCATTAATACTTTGGCACTCAGCTTTCTTTGTAGGCAGTCCAACTCTCACATCCATACATGACCACTGGAAAAACCATAGCTCTGATGAGACAGACCTTTGTTGGCAAAGTAATGTCTCTGCTTTTTAATATGCTGTCTAGGTTGGTCATAGGTTTTCTTCCAAGGAGCAAGCAACTTTTAATTTCATGCCTGCAGTCACCATCTGCAGGGATTTTGGAGCCTAAGAAAACAAAGTCTCTCACTGTTTCCACTGTTTCCCCATCTATTTGCCATGAAGTGATGGGACCAGATGTCATGATCTTCATTTTCTGAATGTTGAGTTTTAAGCCACCTTTTTCACTCTCCTCTTTCACTTTCATCAAAAGGCTCTTTAGTTCTTCTACACTTTCTGCCATAAGGGTGGTGTCATGTGCGTATCTGAGGCTATTGATGTTTCTCCCAGCAATCTTGATTCCAGCTTGTGCTTCACCCAGCCTGGCATTTCACATGATGTACTCTGCCTGTAAGTTAAATAAGCAGGGTGACAATATACAGCCTTGAAGTACTCCTTTGTTGATTTGGAACCAGTCTGTTGTGCCATGTCTGGTTCTAACTGTTGCTTCTTGACCTGCACACAGATTTCTCAGGAGGCAGGTAAGGTGGTCTGGTATTCCCATCTCTTGAAGAATTTTCCACACTTTGTTGTGATCCACACTGTCAAAGGCTTTGGCATAGTCAATAAAACAGAAGTAAATGTTTTTCTGGAACTCTCTTGCTTTTTCTGTGATTCAAAAGTTGTTGGCAACTTGATCTCTGGTTCCTTTGCCTTTTCTAAATCCAGCTTGAACATCTGGAAGTTCATGGGTCACGTACTGTTGAAGCCTGGGTCGGAGAATTTTGAGCATTACTTTGCTAACGTGTGAGGTGAGTGCAACTGTGCGATAGTTTGAACATTCTTTGATTGTGCGGTAGTTTGAACATTCTTTGGCATTGCCTTTCTTTGGGCTGGAATAAAAACTGACCTTTTCCAGTCCTGTGGCCACTGTTGAGTTTTCCAAATCTGCTGGCATATTGAGTGCAGCACCTTAACAGCATCATCATTTAACTGGCATCATTCTAGTTCTCTAGTTGTAAATAAAATTATACCTGCCTGTCCTGGCATCAGTTCAGTTCAGTTGTCTCCGACTCTTTGCGACCCCATGAACCACAGCACGCCAGGCCTCCCTGTCCATCACCAATTCCCGGGGTCCACCCAGACCCATGTCTACTGTGTCGGTGATGCCATCCAACCATCTCATCCTCTGTCGTCTCCTTCTCCTCCTGCCCTCGTTCTTTCCCAGCATCAGGGTCTTTTCAAATGAGTCAGCTCTCCACATCAGATGGCCAAAGTATTGGAGTTCCAGCTTCATCCTCAGTCCCTCCAATGAACACCCAGGACTGATCTCCTTTAGGATGGACTGATTGGATCTCCTTGCAGTCCAAGGGACTCTCAAGAGTCTTCTCCAACACCACACTTCAAAACCATCAATTCTTCGGTGCTCTACCTGCATACAGGTTTCTCAAGAGGCAGGTCAGGTGGTCTGGTATGCCCATCTCTTTCAGAATTTTCCACAGTTTATTGTGATCCATACAGTCAAAGGCTTTGGCATAGTCAATAAAGCAGAAATAGATGTTTTTCTGGAACTTTCTTGCTTTTTCCACGATCCAGCGGATGTTGGCAATTTGATCTCTGGTTCCTCTGCCTTTTCTAAAACCAGCTTGAACATCTGGAAGTTCACGGTTCACATATTGCTGAAGCCTTGCTTGGAGAATTTTGAGCATTACTTTACTAGCATGTGAGATGAGTGCAATTGTGCAGTAGTTTGAGCATTCTTTGCCATTACCTTTCTTTGGGACTGGAATGAAAACTGACCTTTTCTAGTCCTGTGGCCACTGCTGAGTTTTCCAAATTTGCTTACATATTGAGTGCAACACTTTCACAGCATCATCTTTTAAGGTTTGAAATAGCTCAACTGGAATTCCATCACCTCCACTAGCTTTGTTCATAGTGATGCTTCCTAAGGTCCACTTGGCTTCACATTCCAGGATGTCCAGCTCTAGGTGAGTGTGAGTGATCACACCTTCATGATTATCTGGGTAGTGAAGATCTTTTTTGTACAGTTCTTCTGTGTATTCTTGCCACCTCTTCTTGATATCTTCTGCTTCTGTTAGGTCCCTACCATTTCTGTCCTGGCATAACCAGATAATAACAAAACTTCCAAGCTAACATCATTTTTCTGAGACAGCTGATATTGTTAATATTGTTTTGCTTGAAAACCACAACAGAATCCAACTTCAGTCAAGCCCATCTCAACCTAAGCAATGGCCATTCACAATATACCTCTTATGTCCCCTCAGACTCATCACCTCTCCCCATTCAAAGCCAATGTATATCTCTGGGTTATATTTCAATAACCATAGTAAGCAGTTCACATTCTCCAAAAACACTCTCTCTACAGAGATATAACATAAGAGGCATATGAGAAAACATCTCATTCTCTCTGGGCTCAACCTGAATCATACCTTATGGTCACAACTTTTAGAGACAGGCTATTAATTCAGCATTAAATTCTCCCACTTCCTCTCTTCCCTCCCCTATTCCTCTATCCTCTACTAAATTACAAAGATCTCTCTAACCCCACCCCTCATGCCCAAAACCAGTGTGTGACAGACTCCTAACCAAGAAAGAGACTCACCAAAGACTCACCTTCTTGTTTTGATCATTCCAACCATGAAGGGCTGATAAGACCACACCCACAGTGCCCCTCTTGTTACCCTTTTTGGTGGACCAACTGTGGTTACACATTCCCATCATTTATTTTTAAGACTTCGAAGTTCCAACAACATTCTTAAGCTTCTTCATTTATTCAACTTTAAACACTTAAATGCACCAAAGAGCATGTACATGTACATGGGACACAGGCTGAAAAAAGAAGGCCTATCTCTCCTAGGCCAAGTTGTCTCGGCATGATCACAAAAATCAGTATGACTCCAAGTATAGCCAGAACCAAGCAAACAAAGGTTTCAGAGATGATGAATGGACTTTAAAAATTAAAATGAAACAACATAAAGTCTCAATTCCTGAAGACCAATGAATTATTAAAAAAAAAAAGAAAAAACATGAATCAGCTGTAGAAGCAATAATAAAATAATCCTATTTCTGTGAGGGAAATTACTTTAAGGTCCCCAGGATAAACAATGAGTTGAGAATCACTAAAAAACCTTAGAACCAGAGATTTCAAACATCTGTCTTTCTGTGCCTTTATCCTGCCCAACTTATTCTCAAATAGGAACCAGAATCAGATTCCTACCAACGTAAGACTCTTAAGACATGTCATTTGTCATGTTGGCTTCTGCAGAAGCTGCATCTTACCAAGTAGTCTTTAAAAATAAAAATGAGAAAACCAAAGAGTACAATTAGAAGCCTTCCCACCGTAACTTTGTTTTGATTTGCTCTCTAAAGATTTAAGAAAAAAAAAAATCATTAGTCTCAGATTCCTGATTTAATATGACCTCACTCCATGGCTAACGTGGCCAAGAGTAGATGCTTTTGTACAATTAAAACAGAAGCACTTTATCAGCAGGGCTTTACGGCTGTGGTTCCACTGTATTTACTATAAAGTACACTAACGACTGTGGAGGCTGAAGAAAGAGGTGGAAACAACCGTCACAAGGTAACATGACAGACAGCAAGACCCTAGGTAGACTTTAAGGAACCAATTCTATTCTGGCAGGGGAAACCCACATAATTAACCAATTCTATTCTGGCAGGGGAAACTCATATTAATTAAGTTTCACACTTACAAAATTATCACTCTGAATTCAGGAATAAGAGGCATTTGGTTCTAGATACAATTCCATCTGTAGACACTAACTTTAAATTTAGAGAAGAAAAACACTCAGTGAATTAATATTATGAGTTGGGGTTTCTTAAGTGATTCCTAAATCCACCTACTATTTTTTTGCATTGATACAAATAATAACTGTGATAGGAGGTCTACCATAGCCCTGGCTCAGACGTGGTCTTTAGTTTCAGAAAGTCCATCGGTCATGTAGCTGGCTGTCAATGTTAAATCTGTTGCTTGCAGAAGCCCCGGATCTCTGTGTTTGCTGAGTAGAGTCCTCACCATTTAAGCTCTTCCTACATACAGGACATGCGTCATGCTGAAACAGAAAGATATAAATCCACATGAACAGCCTGACCGGAGAAGCTGGAAGAACTAACTAAACACTTAAGAAACCTTGACAGTTAGCAGGTAGATAAACAAAAAGGGCATGCATTCTCACAGAGTACCTTCTGGGCTTCAAGTGTAACCCCTGGACATCTCCCAAACAGAACTTTTAACAGAACTGACAAAGACCAAGGAGGCAACTTAACGATAGCTAACACATACTGTCAAACAGAACTAACTAGAAACAACGACCTGAGATGGACTCAAGCAGGGGTCAGCAAACTTGCTCTATTAAAGAAAAAATAGTAACTATTTCAGACTCTGCAGGCCATACCACCAATGTTGCAACTACTTAACTCTGCTGAGGGAGCACCAAAGTAGCCATAGCCATCTGTAAACAAATGAGCATAGCTGTGTTCCAATGAAACTTCATTTACAAAAATAGGTGCCAGGCCACAGAGACCTATAGGCTGTAGTTTGCTAACCCCTGGTCAGAGAAGTTCTGAACAGATTAACAATCTAAAACACAGTAATGGTGCTACTAGGAGTTAGCCAGAAACTAAAATCTGATTTGCTTGGCTCTCCACTAACTGTTAATTATGCCCTTACTGATCCCCCCAAGACATGACTGGCACAGGGGCCCTATCACAGATGAGAGCTGTCTGTACTTACCAGTTCTAACCACGGCACAATACAACTGCTGTGAAAGTAGTGGTTGCAGGGTAACTGCCGGACTTCCTCCTCAACTGTGTAATCCTCTTTGCATACTGGACACTCTAAGCCCTTATCTGTTAGAGGAAGAAATGCCTTTTAAAATAAGCAAAAAGAAGGAAAAAAAACCTAGCCTAATGTCTTTAACAACGAAAGGGATACAAAGAAAAAACAAAGTGCAACTAGGGTGGAGGCAAAGAAGAAGCAGAATTTTACTTCAAAATGGGGACAGAGGTGGTAATAGCCAGGGATATGAAAAGGACTGATGAATGGGCCCATTCCAATAAGGTCCAGACAGCAACTCTATGAGGTCTATTTTTCAACATAAAGAGCTGGAAGAACTGGGGCTTAGATTATCTGTTAAGTAAAACAGGAAAAACATCTTCTCAAATGTGTGAAAGCTTTCTGGCAGTTTCTACTTAGGAAATACTGGCAATCTGTCCACCACAACCAAAGGACTCATCTCAACAATCTGAGCAGTTCTCACTCTGTGTCAAGCCACTTTCATGACCTGAGATGGACTCAAGCAGGGGTCAGCAAACCTGCTCTATTAAAGAAAAAATAGTAACTATTTCAGACTCTGCAGGCCATACCACCAATGTTGCAACTACTTAACTCTGCTGAGGGAGCACAAAAGTAGCCATAGCCATCTGTAAACAAATGAGCATAGCTGTGTTCCAATGAAACTTCATTTACAAAAATAGGTGCCAGGCCACAGAGACCTATAGGCTATAGTTTGCTAACCCCTGGTCAGAGAAGTTCTGAACAGATTAACAATCTAAAACACAGTAATGGTGCTACTAGGAGTTAGCCAGAAACTAAAATCTGATTTGCTTGGCTCTCCACTAACTGTTAATTATGCCCTTACTGATCCCCCCAAGACATGACTGGCACAGGGGCCCTATCACAGATGAGAGCTGTCTGTACTTACCAGTTCTAACCACGGCACAATACAACTGCTGTGAAAGTAGTGGTTGCAGGGTAACTGCCGGACTTCCTCCTCAACTGTGTAATCCTCTTTGCATACTGGACACTCTAAGCCCTTATCTGTTAGAGGAAGAAATGCCTTTTAAAATAAGCAAAAAGAAGGAAAAAAAACCTAGCCTAATGTCTTTAACAACGAAAGGGATACAAAGAAAAAACAAAGTGCAACTAGGGTGGAGGCAAAGAAGAAGCAGAATTTTACTTCAAAATGGGGACAGAGGTGGTAATAGCCAGGGATATGAAAAGGACTGATGAATGGGCCCATTCCAATAAGGTCCAGACAGCAACTCTATGAGGTCTATTTTTCAACATAAAGAGCTGGAAGAACTGGGGCTTAGATTATCTGTTAAGTAAAACAGGAAAAACATCTTCTCAAATGTGTGAAAGCTTTCTGGCAGTTTCTACTTAGGAAATACTGGCAATCTGTCCACCACAACCAAAGGACTCATCTCAACAATCTGAGCAGTTCTCACTCTGTGTCAAGCCACTTTCACTCTACTACTTTCGACATTACACATCCTATTTCATCATGGTTACCCTAAAGCCATTTTTACACAGTGTTTATTAAAAAAGCTGTACCAAGAGGTGCTGCTACAGAACTGCAAGGCCCAAGGGTAACTCAGGCTCCAAGTCCAGAGACAGGAAACCTTCTGAGAGAAAATGGCTACAAACTGAACTAGGATTACCAAGCAGCAAATTCCAAGTTTCCCAAGTTTGGCTAATAACACCAGCTAGTCTATCTCTCCAGCAGCTGGGGTATGTATGCTACATGCTCCACAGTATTCACAGCATTTGGAGTAAAATACCACTTAAGAGATTCACTCCCTCCTCTCTACTCCCATGACGTTTGCCCTAATTTCAGCTTTTACTTCTCATGCCTAGTTTACTGCAATAGCCTCTTAGGTAACAGCCCTGACTCCAGGCCTGCCAAATATATCCTATACTTTGCTACCAGTTAGTTTTCCCTAATACCAGCTCCACAGCAATTCCCAGCTCAACTTTTCTTGGATTCTCAGTTGGGATCCCCAAAAGCAACAGATTCAAAATTAAAAGTATCACATTACCTCCTTATCCAAACCAGGGCCTGCTCACAATTCTTCCATCCCTGATGATGTCAGCACCACCTCTGTAGTTACAGAGGTGCAAAACTTTAGAATCATCTTTCCCCCTTTCCCCTCCTTATCTTATGCAACGATGAAAGCGATTGTTCAAAACTTATGAGTCTACCCTTTCCTTTGCAGCAGTGCCACCATCACCTGAACCCCATCAGAATGCTGCAACAGCCCATTAGGAATGTTTCTGCTCCTTCCCTCTTCCAACCTATTTTAGATACTACCCGCCAAACTAATCTGCCCCAAAGATCACTCAGATTCCCTCATTCCTCCAGTTAGGGACCTACAAATTTTACCTACTACCTAAAACATCCAGCCCTAATTCCTCTGCCAGTTTCAGGGTCCTCTGCAACAAGGACTTATCCAGTCATACCTATCCAATTACACCTCCAATTCAAACATACCTCCCATCACTCCACAAATTAGATTCTATTTCAGATCTAATGAGGTTACACTCCTTACACCTAATTCAGACTCCATGTTCATACTGACATTCTTCATTGGTTCATACTTTGCCATAAACAGAATAATCTCTCTAAGATGGCCCATCCTGTCTTTTAAAATCTTCTGACTCTCTAAAGTAGAATTCATGGGGAAAGAAACTCCAAGTCCAAACTAATGTCCCTCATCACTAAGTTTTCTTCATGCTTATAAATAAAATAGTATCTATCTAATGTACCTAAGTATAGAGTAGATGTGAAACAAATTCCTAGCCTCCTATTTTTCTCTTCCTTTTCCCCTGGTGTATCATTTGCTCAAGTACTTTTTACATGAAGTGAAGTGAAGTGAAGTGAAGTCGCTCAGTCGTGTCCGACTCTTTGCGACCCCATGGACTGTAGCATATCAGGCTTCTGCGTCCATGGGATTTTCCAGGCAAGAGTACTGGAGTAGGTTGCCATTTCCTTCTCCAGGGGATCTTCCCGACCCAGGGATTGAACCCAGGTCTCCCGTACTGTAGGCAGACACTTTACCCTCTGAGCCACCAGGGAACTTTTTACATAATAATGTCTAATTCGGTGAGTTTTGCTTCCTCTAGTAAGTTCTTCAAGAAATCAAGCTTTACATACCTTTGTACTTCTCTATTTCCTGCATGGCAGCCAGAAAAATAGCATGGTAATTGCTCAGGAATTACCTGTTGACTAACCCTAATGAAGGGATAGGTACCTTTCATATCTGGCACACAGGCAGGAACTTTAGGAATGCTACAGTTTCACAGAAGATTTTTAATATAGTACATGGCTTAGATTCTGAACAGAGATAATAAAACAACAACACATACATGAAAAGGAACCTACCAACTTGTTCCTGAGTTACTGTCACTGTTGGAAGAGATGTGATCTTTTCCTTGTCAGCTGGGGGAGGCCCTGTATTTTCCAGTTGTCCTAAAAGCTACAAAAAAAAAAAAAAAAGGCAAAGAAGTGGCAGACATCGAACTATCCCTAGGAGGGAGCAGCTGCTCCATCTGAGAACAGTACAGACATTAGAAATGTTAGTTGCTTTTGCTTCCACAAGGCTCTGAGAGGCTTGGGTTTGCCCTTTCCTGCTGCCAGAATAATTGCTTTACAATTTCAGAGTGACATTAGTATAAGCCTACAGACAGATCCATCATTGCAAGGCTCACCCCTGGGCATAAAGCAACTTTGGAGGCAGCAAAAAGGTTGTGATGTCACAAATAAAACTACACCTTAACAGAAACTGATACTTAACCAGTTCAAAAACTTCATTTTTCTGAAAGAAAGAAAAAGGTGAGAGTATGGAAAGTAGCATAAGGTAAGCCAAGAAATAGGTAAATTACTTCCTACAAGAAGACCTGGATATAAACGACATGCTTTCTAGTCTCAGCAATCCACAAGGGAAATGAAAAACCAATTAAATTAAAATAAACATAAACAAGTGGAAGCAATTATACATGGCATGGGAATACCTTTTTCTCTGCTTCCTTCCCCTACTTTGCTCCCTCCAGCAGAAATCCCTGCTTCAACATGTGAGGAGACCTTTCTTTTTTGTGAAGTATTTGTCAATAGAAATCCTCATAGGAATGAACAAGAGGCCAAAACAGAAAATACTGTTTGTTATAGAAGTTTTTTCCTTTGGAGTTGAAGCTATCTTCTAGAAAGTCCCTAGGACCAAGAAAATACATGGATGCTGAGCTAAACCCATAAACCATTTATCTCTTTAGTAAAACAGAAACCCACAAGCTCAAAATATTAGGGAAAGCAGAGTGACTGCCATTTCAGAAAGTAGCAGAAGGAAAGCAGGAAGCCTGTGGAACCATGAGACACACTGAACAGACACCCTCAAAAGGCAGCTCCTCACCTGGGTTACAATGGCATCAAGCCCTGTCTGACCCCAGGCATAGTCCCCAGGGTTGGAGTGCAGCATCCCGCTCCTATACATGAGATGAGACAGACAGCATTAGATGGAGTGACCAGGCTCTGCCTTACACCACAGAAAAAGCTGGCAGAGGAATCCTGCTCTCTCTCAGAGCTGGCAAGTCACTAGTTCTCTAGAACCAAGTGGCAAAGAATTTCTCAATGATTTCAAGGTCAAACAGATTATCCAGAGGCAGTCTCTCATTCTCCAGGAATTTCTGCTTAACTGTATGGAACATAAAATATGAAGCTACCTAAAATACCACCTGACAAACCAGAGCAAAAAGAGTGACTCATTGCCTGTTGGTTAAAAGTTTGTCTCCTCTGTGTCCATTTAAATTAAACATAGATGGAGCTGCTTTTTAAGGAGATTTTTCCCTTCCTGAGTGGCCAAAATTGACAGCAAAGTTCCCTCATTCTAAGGGGCAGCCTGTGGCCTTACACAATGAGCAGCTTTCAAGTAGAGAAGCAGCCATAGCAGTGTCTCTGAATCACAACTTAGAGCAGTTACAAAAGGGATTTGGCAGCACCTCTTTCTGGAGCTGTTGGTGTACTACCCTGCATGACAGATATCCAGACTCTTTGGCTGGAACATGCTTAAAGAAACTAGAGGCTGGAAAACAGGGTAACTGTGTGGAAGGACCAAGGTCCCTCTGAGCAAAGAAGCCTTCTGGGGTAGAGTCAGAAGTGGCAAATAATTGTCCAGACAAGAAGACATTCCATCTTTAACCTGTACAGTAAGTAACTGTCACTCTGTTACTGAATTTAAGCCTTTTGTTTCTTCTGAAAAAACCTTCTTACTTTGAGAAAAGGAAGTGAAGCAATGTTTTCAATTTCAGAAATTCTTAAGGAATAAAATCTTCCCATATAATCTCCAAGAGAAACTCACAAATCAGACACCAAACTTGGTAGGGACCACCTCACTCCCTACCTCAGCACGACCCTCAGACCTGAGTATGAATGGAATCAGACACCCTGTAGGACCAGGATGGCCCTCATCAGCCTGAATTATACAAAAATAAGTTCTGATTAAGTTTGGGCTCAGCAGACAACAGCAGTCTTTAACAGCCTGCCAATCACATCTATACACTCACCTGTGCAGCTCCTTTTGTCTCTCATTATGGCACAGATACTACAGTACTGAAAATTATGCTACTCCAGGAGAGTGAGATAGAAGGCAACTAGTTACTTACCAAGAAAATGGGGATCCAGGAATGAATCCTGCAATGATCTGCTGTAGTACTCTGCTGAAGAAAAAAAAATAGGTAAGACAACAGACTCATGAAAGTACTCTATAGATATCCATGGCTGACTCATCACCAACCCCTTCCCCATAACACAATGGCTTTTCACTCTATACAATAATAGCACCAGAAATCAGTCTGCTGTCTGGTAGACTGCTACTTTGCTATTATGGCTGTTTTCCTTAGATTTTTATGAATTAAGCAGGAAAGGACTCCGACTGTATGGTGAGTGTTCAAACTATGATTTCTGGATCCTTGGCAGCAACATGAGAGGCTTAAGAGATGCTAGGCCAGTGGGATTCTGGACCCACCTCCCTGCAACAAGAGTAGTTCCATTTTTATGTGTTATATACATTGTGCAAAATACTATTTAAAGGTACGGCACTCCCACCCATCCCTTTATTTGGCTGTGCTGGGTTGCCTTTGCTGCTCGGGGTGTTTTCTAGTTGTGGTGCTGTGTCTAGAGGCTTTTCATTCTTGTGCCTTCTCTTATTGCACAGCACAGGCTCTAGGACATGTGGGCTTCAGCAGTTGCAGCTCCAGGGCTCTAGAGCACAGGCTCGACAGTTGTAACATACGGGCTTGTTCCTCCATGGCATGCGGGATCTTCCCAAACCAGGGATTGAACCCCTATCTCCTGTATTGGCAGGCAGATTCTTTACCACTGAGCCACCAGGGAAGCCCTAAAGAGCCTTTTTTAAAAAAATTCCATGAGAGCTAACTAAGACATTCACAAGTTATTTTATACTCCTCTTTTGGGTGTAGGTTGGACTTATTGACTTTTTGATGTACAACTGACATATAACATTGTATTTTTTTTTTCAGGTACAACATGATTTGATGTTTGTATATATCACAAATGATCATCATAATAAAACTTATTCACATTCATTACCATACATAGTTATAAAATTTTACTTTCTTATGATCTACTCTCTTAGCAATTTTCAAATATGCAATACAGTATTAAAATAACACTGTAATGTAATTAACAGTAATGAACTATAATCTATCTCATTGTGATTTTCATTTACATTTCCCTGATAATACAGTCATTGTGGTATACATTATACCCCCAAAATTTATTTTATAGCTGCAAATTTGTATCTTTTGACCCCCTTCATTGATTTTACTTATCCCCCAACCCCTGCCTATGGCAATCGACCAATCTGTTCTCTTCTGTCTATGAACCTGGATACTGAATTCTTTTTTTTTTTTAAGATTCCACCTATAAGATTATATAGTATTTGTCTTTCTCTCTCTGATTTATTTCACTTAGCATGTCCTCAGGGTTCATTCATGTTGTTGCAAATGGCAAGATGTCAGTCTATTTTAGAGCTGAATAATATTCCACTGTATATGTGTACCACCATTTCTTTATCCATTCGTCCATCAGTGGACCCTTAGGTTGTTTCCATGTCTTGGCTATGGTAAACAATGCTGCAATGATCATGGGATGCATGTATCTTTTCAGATTTGTGCTTCTATTTTCTTCAGATGAATATCCAGAAGGAGGAATTGCTGGATCATAAGGTAGCTCTTTTTTTTTTTTTTTTTTGAGGCAACTCCATATTGTTTTCCACACTGGCTATACCAATTTACATTCCCAACAATAGTGTATAGGGGGCTCATTCCCTTTTCTTGACACCCTCATCAACACTTGTTACTTCTTATGTTTTTGATTATAGCCATTCTAACGGGTGTGAGGTGATAGCTCACTGTGGCTTTGATTTGTATTTCTCTGATGATTAGTGATGGCAGAGCATCTTTTCACGTGCCTGTTGGCAACCTACATGTCTTCTTCAGAAAAATGTCTATTCAAGTCCGCTGCACGTTTTTTAATTCGGATGTTTGTCTTTATTGTTGCTGAGTTGCATGAGTTCTTTGTATTATTTTGGATATCAGTCTCCTGTTGGATATATCATTTGCAAATATTTTCTCCAATTCAGTTGGTTTCCTTTTCATTCTGTTGATTTCCTTAGCCATGCAGAAGCTTTTCACAGTCTGATGTAGTTCCACCTGTTTATTTTTGTCTTCGTTGCCTCTGCTTTTGGAGTCATCCAAAAAAATAATGGAATGTAAAGCCAAGTGGGCCTTAGAAAGCATCACTATGAACAAAGCTAGTGGAGGTGATGGAATTCCAGTGAAGCTATTTCAAATCCTGAAAGATGATGTTGTGAAAGTGCTGTACTCAATATGTAAGCAAATTTGGAAAACTCAGCAGTGGCCACAGGACTGGAAAAGGTCAGTTTTCATTCCAATCCCAAAGAAAAGCAATGCCAAAGAATGCTCAAACTACCGCACAATTGCACTCATCTCACATGCTAGTAAAGTAATGCTCAAAATTCTCCAAGCCAGGCTTCAGCAATATGTGAACTGTGAAGTTCCAGATGTTCAAGCTGGTTTTAGAAAAGGCAGAGGAACCAGAGATCAAATTGCCAACATTTGCTGGATCATTGAAAAAGCAAGGGAGATCCAGAAAAACATCTATTTCTGCTTTATTGACTATGCCAAAGCCTTTGACTGTGTGGATCACAATCAACTGTGGAAAATTCTGAAAGAGATGGGAATACCAGACCACCTGACCTGCCTCTTGAGAAACCTGTATTTTGGAAAAGGTAGAGGAACCAGAGATCAAATTGCCAACATCCGCTGGATCATGGAAAAAGCAAGAGAGTTCCAGAAAAACATCTATTTCTGCTTGATTGACTATGCCAAAGCCTTTGACTATGTGGATCACAATAAACTGTGGAAAATTCTGAAAGAGATGGGAATACCAGACCACCTGACCTGCCTCTTGAGAAACCTGTATGCAGGTCAGAAAGCAACAGTAAGAACTGGACATGGAACAACAGACTGGTTCCAAATAGGAAAAGGAGTACGTCAAGGCTGTATATTGTCACCCTGCTTATTTAACTTATATGCAGAGTATATCATGAGAAATGCTGGGCTGGAAGAAGCACAAGCTGGAATCAAGATTGCCAGGAGAAGTATCAATAACCTCAGATATGCAGATGACACCACCCTTATGGCAGAAAGTGAAGAGGAACTCAAAAGCCTCTTGATGAAAGTGAAAGAGGAGAGTGAAAAAGTTGGCTTAAACTTAACATTCAGAAAACGAAGATCATGGCATCCGGTCCCATTACTTCATGGCAAATAGATGGGGGAACAGTGGAAACAGTGTCAGACTTTATTTTTTTTGGCTCCAAGATCACTGCAGATGGTGACTGCCGCCATGGAATTAAAAGACGCTTACTCCTTGGAAGGAAAGTTATGACCAACCTAGACAGCATATTCAAAAGCAGAGACATTACTTTGCCAACAAAGGTCCGTCTAATCAAGGCTATGGTTTTTCCTGTGGTCATGTATGGATGTGAGAGTTGGACTGTGAAGAAGGCTGTGCACCGAAGAATTGATGCTTTTGAGCTGTGGTGTTGGAGAAGACTCTTGAGAGTCCCTTGGACTTCAAGGAGATCCAACCAGTTCATTCTGAAGGAGATCAACCCTGGGATTTCTTTGGAAGGAATGATGCTAAGGCTGACACTCCAGTGCTTTGGCCACCTCATGCGAAGAGTTGACTCATTGGAAAAGACTTTGATGCTGGGAGGGATCGGGGGCAGGAGGAGAAGGGGACGACAGAGGATGAGATGGCTGGAGGGCATCACTGACTTGATGGATGTGAGTCTGAGTGAACACCGGGATTTGGTGATGGATGGGGAGGCCTGGCGTGTTGCAGTTCATGGGGTCGCAAAGAGTCGGACGTGACTGAGCGACTGAACTGACTGAACTGAACCTGAGCTTGGCCTTAATGTCAACAGATTCCTTTTTCTACTGCCACAGTCCAGATTAAGATTGGAGTGTGTGTATGTTTAAGAAACTGTATTAAGAATTCAAGGTAAAAATAAAAAAGGTGGAGTGTATTTATTGAGTTAATAAAGGAAAGATTCCTGTTCCAAAGAGTTGGACATGACTGAACTGAACTGAAGGTGACTAAAGTCTCTACAAATTAGTCAAGCCTCGTATTGTTCACTGACTGTCATCCCAATTTGTTTTGTTAGTTTGCTGGTTTGAATGCTAGGTTAAATGACTCTGAAAGGAAGATGTTTAATTTTTTCTCCTCAGAGAAATCTTGTCATTGGATCTGTTGAAGTAGCTCTCTGAAAACCTTTCAAGAATTTAGAAAGGGAATGTCACTGCTGTTGTGCTTTTGGTTACAAGCCTAAACCTGTATATTAGGAATATCTGAAAGGCAAGTTTGTGTGACTGTAGTTTTCCAGTTAGTAAAGCAGTTGGCAATATAGCTTTTGTTATGTTTGCTATTTCCATGTGAATTTAATTCTGGATTGATGCTTCTCCATGGTAGGAACTATCTATTCCTAGGAACAACAGACTGGTTCCAAATAGGAAAAGGAGTACGTCAAGGCTATATATTGTCACCCTGCTTATTTAACTTATATGCAGAGTACATCGTGAGAAACGCTGGGCTGGAAGAAACAAGCTGGAATCAAGATTGCCAGGAGAAATATCAATAACCTCAGATATGCAGATGACACCACCCTTATGGCAGAAAGTGAAGAGGAGCTAAAAAGCCTCTTGATGAAAGTGAAAGAGGAGAGCGAAAAAGTTGGTCCTGTCTCTTATACACATCTAGATGTGTATAAGAGACAGGTTGAGAGTTATTTGTTTTAGGAAACTTCAAACTCTCTACTTATATATATTTTAATATATTGCCTCAATTGCAATTATATTAGAATGTGAGTCAGCTGTTTGAAATTTAAGTTTAATTTTCTTACTTTTCTAATATTTATTCATAAATATAATTTTAAATCCCTACTGATCCACATTAACTTGGAATATTATTGAAACTGAATTAGTAGTTGATTAAGTAGCTATGATTTTTTATTACAAGCAATAGAACTATCTGAAGGAGATAAAAGTGGGCAAAATAATATAATAAATGAAAAAACTCTTAAATTGACAGCAAGATGTGATGAATACTATCAGAATTAAGACATTTAGAATAAGAGAGAGAAGGAGCGGAGTGGGGACAGTGGAGAAGCAAGGCCAAAGGTAATTCTTAAAAAGATTTAGCACATCAGTAGTGTACTGCCATGAAGGAAAAAATTAAGACAGGAGTCATTTAGCACAAGAACCATCAGTATAAATAAAAAGATGGAAATGCTACGAACACAAGTAGAATAAAGATGGAACAGATGAAAAAAGTAAGATAGAAAGTAAAAACAAGCTAGTAATGGTTCAGTAGATATCAGATAAATAATAATACAGACGATACTCATTTAAAAATCTCTAAAGAGCGCTTACTCCTTGGAAGAAAAGTTATGACCAACCTAGATAGCATATTGAAAAGCAGAGACATTACTTTGCCAACAAAGGTCCGTCTAGTCAAGGCTATGGTTTTTCCTGTGGTCATGTATGGATGTGAGAGTTGGACTGTGAAGAAGGCTGAGTGCCGAAGAATTGATGCTTTTGAACTGTGGTGTTGGAGAAGACTCTTGAGAGTCCCTTGGACTGCAAGGAGATCCAACCAGTCCATTCTGAAGGAGATCAGCTCTGAGATTTCTTTGGAAGGAATGATGCTAAAGCTGAAACTCCAGTACTTTGGCCACTTCATAAGAAGAATTGACTCATTGGAAAAGACTCTGATGCTGGGAAGGATTGGGGGCAGGAGGAGAAGGGGACGACCGAGGATGAGATGGCTGGATGGCATCACCAACTCGATGGACGTGAGTTTGAGTGAACTCCGGGAGTTGGTGATGGACAGGGAGGTCTGGAGTGCTGCAATTTATGGGGTCGCAAAGAGACAGACACAACTGAGTGATTGAACTGAACTGAACTGAACTGAAATAGCCCTTTAGATCTAAAAGTCTTTATACTTTTTAATTTATTCCCATGCTTGGAATGGATATTTTAGTCTGGAAGAAAATAACTATCTCCCTTTATCTTGATGGCATGGCACTAAAGAATGTATTTTAACCTTAACTAATGTAAATCTCTGTGAAAGGTCATAGGTTAAGCCACAAGGGATACTAATGAAAATGTTTTTCCTTTGTATGTCTACATCTCTGAAGTCAGAAAAACAATAGTGTTGATTCCAATTGACAGTAGGAGTTTATTATTAAATCAAGACAAATATTTCACACCCTGTCTTTCAATATTTGAAAGACAAATATTTCACATTCACATATTTAAAACCTAAACTCCTCCTATAAATCATCTAATTATAAATCTCAAATTAAAGTAAACATCAGGTGAAGGTTCTTTTTTGCTGTCAAGCTTGATTAAAATCTGTTTAGATTGAAAGACTGTAATCCTTGCCAAAATCTACCCTAGTCAGTTCTTTGAGTGTGAATTATTCTGAATAAATGTACCTATTCCTAAAAAATCAACATATTAATTCTTTAAATTTGTAGATTATTTTGTTAACAACTGAAGATATATAGTATGTAATATATCACACATGTAAGGTATGAGAGGAAAAAAGATACTTAAGAAATAGTCTACATTCTCAAAAAAGGCAAACAGTCTTTTATATCCCTTTCCTGAAAGTCCAAATATGTTTAATAAAATATTTAATAAAGTATACAATCTGTATTATATGGTACCATAGTATAGCAATATTAATTTCTCTGACTAGTCAAAAGAATAGTACTTAGACCTCAAGTAATATGTCAAAAATTCAAAGTGAGGCATTCTCAATATGTACGGTATGTTTCACATTCAGGAAAGCACATATAAGTGTATTGGGCAGTATTATTTTATCTAAACCTGGAAATATTCTTTTTAAGGCCCATCAGAATTTCTATCACAAACTTGTTCATTGGGGAAAATGATGGAGTTGTAAAGTACTGCTTTGAGCAAAGGCCTGATAATGGGACCTTGGGTTATATGTAATTAACTATTCATAGATTTTCCAAGAGATTCATATGGTTACTTTCTAGGTTGTTAAAATTTAAATAAAAGCAAATTGATCTATAGTGTTTTCTGAAGTGTTGACTGTAAGTTAAAAACAGCCTGAAAGAATATTGGCAGGCATAAAGCAGTCTAATTGCTTTTGGCTCAGATATTCATCCCTTGTATTGGGATCTTTCTTTGGAAGTGAAGCAAGGAGAATAACATTTATACTTCTATTTCCCCCCCCCCCCCAATGATCATACTTTCCAATGCGATCACATAAAAAAGGCATCACACATATACTAAGTAACCATTTCTATGTCCTCTACAGAAAAATATTGCATAGTGTGTGTGTACATGTGTGCATGCATTCATGAAGATGCTTGCACTTTACATACCAGATTTGGAAGAAAGATAGAAGCAGTTGTCAATATTAGTTTAGGGATACACCTTTATTTTTATTTAAACTTTTGAAATTTAGTTAAATTAATTATTTCAGATTCTGCTTTTTTTTCGTTTTTGTTACTATTTGTTAAATGATGTGATACAGTAGATATAGAAGGGATGTAGAACTATATTACTGAGAGGAACACATGCAAATTGAAAAGAAAAGAAAAAGAGGGTACAAGTCAAGGGTATCTAAGTTTCAGTCACAGTTTTGAGATTTATTAACTATGTTTCTTCAAGCCAGTTGTTTTACCTCACTGAACTATAGTTTTTAGTTTTTCATTTGGAGGCTGAGCCTATTTCAGTTCCCAGCATCTTTGAGTGCACAGTAAATTAACATATTACTATTAAGAAACAGAGAATGAAAGGAGAGAAGTCCATCTTGAAGCAAAAATTGAATAAGAATCTGGCAGAGGGAATCCCCATCGTAAAAACTGTGACTCGTGGTGGGCTGCCCAGGTCTAAATTGTCTTGGTTAAATCTTAAACAGAAGCCGTCTTGGCCATTTAATAATATATCCTATACAGCCAATCCAATCACTGTGATTCCTTGAGCCTAGAATCAATCTCTATCTGCTTTAATAAATCAGCTCTAACTTGGGGGAACAGCAAATTCTCCCACTCTTTCAAATATTCATGATGCTGAGAAATTTTGAAACAAAACAAATGATTATATATTTATATTCTTATTCATCAGTGGAAGAAATACTTAAAGATAATCAGAAAAATAGTTGAGTGGTAATGCAAACTCTTATTTTATTCCAATCAGAGTACAGAAATTCCATGTTCATATCTGTAAGAATTTACTTACCTCAAAGGTCAACTGTTTCTAAACACATCAACAATTACTGAAGTTAAGACTCATTCATGTCTAATTGAATTCATAAACTGCTTTTTGGTTAACCATTGTCAGAATGTGTCTGACCTGTTTTGCCTTAATTTGGATGCTGTTATAGTAGGGCGTTTTATAACTAGTGTTGGTGTGCATTTTTCTTTTTCTTTCTTTCTTTATTTTTATAACCTCAACTTCAAGCTGAACCTATAGATAGTTTTTGCTTGCTTGTTTTTAACTTGGATGACATGTGAAAAAGTTCAAGTGGGAATGCAGAATCATCACTCCTCCATTGGGATGAGCTGTCAAACATAGCAGATATGGTTATGTTATGAGTTTCTCCACTTGCAAACATTTTCTCCTTCATTTGCAGTTGTAAAACAGACTCAAATATTTTCTCTTACTGACACCAAAGTGTAGTGTCTTATATAAATGACTCTCAGAGGAATTTGTGTGTGTGTGTGTGTGTGTGTTAAATGATAATACATTCTTCAGTATCTACATTTACTTTCCCTTTTGAGATGCTGCTGCTGCTGCTAAGTCACTTCAGTCGCGTCCGACTCTGTGCGACCCCATAGACAGCAGCCCACCAGACTCCCACGTCCCTGGCATTCTCCAGGCAAGAACACTGGAGTGAGTTGCTACTTCCTTCTCCAATGCTACATTCAATTATTTTGTTGGGGAACCAATTAACTGAATACAAAAATACTTGTTGACAGCAGTAAAAAAAAGGTTGGATTAAAAATTTGTAAATAGTAGAAGTAGATTCTCCTTGCTTCAAGGAGTTTTTTACCTACTTATGTGAAGAAAACAGGTTGTAAATGTATTAAACCATAGAGCAATAGTGTAGACTTATTAAATTCCATTGGATATAACTGTATAACTCATGCATCCCATAAATAAGGTAACTATTCAAATAAACTGGCAATTAATGTTTTACTTTAAAAGTAATCATATATGTGCATATATGTAAAAGTCGCTCAGTGCGTGTAACTTTGTGACTCCATGGCCTGTATCACTCCAGGTTCCTCTGTCCATGAAATTCTCCAGGCAAGAATACTGGAGTGGGTTGCCATTCCCTTCTCTAAGGGATCTTCCCAACCCAGGAATTGAACCCAGTTCTCCTGCATTGCAGACAGATTCTTTACCATCTGAGCCACCAGGGAAGCCCATGTGTGTATATATAAACGGCTTACATACATAGTTACCTTTTAAATTTCTGATGGACAACGATATATGTGCTGCTCACTATGTGCAGAACAATGCACAACATATGGATATAAAAGAGTGGAAAAGATGCCTGTCCTTAAGGATGCTAACAATGTAATGAAGGATTTATACTACTTGTTACTTAAATGGTAGTGACTGCTTTTATGCTTCTTTTACAGTTAACTATACATAGAACAACTTGAAAAAGAAAATTAGATTTTTAAGGGTGAGTGATGCAACTCAAGAGATACAAAGGTCAAACAGCCTGATTCTTCAGTTGATTCCTAATTTCAACTTCAAATAACATGAGTATATCTCATGATTTTAAGGTCTTAATTTTAATCCCTTCCTCAGTCTTTTTTCTAACAGAATAGTTAAGACTGGAAAAGATTCTTTTATCTTAAACCTCTTAGCTGTATAGTCCAGAGGTATAACCATTTTCTGGCAAACATTTGTTGTAATTCAGTTTTCTTTTCAGTTTTGATAACCAAGTTATCAAGCTTTCATCAAACTGACATATCTGCCGATATAACACGATTGGAAATATATGTCACAACCTATGGTGTATTCTTGGAAAAATACTTATCAGAAAACAAATAGAAAAATTCAGATTGTGTGACATTCTACAGGAAAATGTCAGTGCCATAACAGACAAAAGAAAAACTGGAAAAATACTCTGGATTATGGAAGACTGAAGAGCCATGATAACCACATGCAATGCAGTATCCTTGGTTGGATCCTGGATTGGGAAAAAATAACTACAAATGGTGTTTTGGGGACAGTTGCTGCTGCTAAGTTGCTTCAGTCGTGTCCAACTCTGTGCGATTGCATAGACGGCAGCCACCAGACCCAGCCATCCCTAGGATTCTCCAGGCAAACCACTGGAGTGGATTGCCATTGCCTTTTCCATGCAGACAGTTGGAGAAACTTAAATATGGATTGGATGTTATATCAGAGTCAAGTTTCATGGATCTATTGATGGTACTATGTACAAGCATGTCTTACTCTTAGAATAATATTGGGATAAAATATCATCATGTCTGTAACTTGTTTAAATGAATCAGCAAAAACTATATATGAACATATCCAAATGTCACAAAAGTTTTAGGGTTGATAAATCCAGGGTATATGATTATTTACTATTCTTTCAACATTTCTGTTTGAGTAAAATTTTTTTATCATAAAAAATGAAGGGAGGAAGGGAATTCAACTTTTTAAACAAATAACAATTTACATTCATTAAATTAACTATAATCAAAATAGAAAAGCAAACTCATGTGTTATCAGCCCAAATTTATATGTTGAAGTCCTTACCCCCCAGTACCTCAGAACATGAGAGTGTTTGGAGACAAGTCTTTTAAGATGTAATTAGGGTAAATTTTTTCACTGGGTGAATTCAATAATCAGGTCTGGTCAATTGTGTCTGACTCTTTGTGATGCCATGGACTATAGCCCACCAGGCTCCTCTGTCTATGGGATTCTCCAGGCACGAATACTGGAGTGGGTTGCCATTCCTCCTCCAAGGAATCTTCCCAACCCAGAGGATCCAACCCATGTCTCCTCTGTCTCCTGCATTGGCAGGTGGATTCTTATCACTGAGCCACCTGGGAAGTTGGTGAATCCAATGTGACTGGGGTCCTAATAAGAAGAGACTAGGACCTAGACACACACAGGTGGAAGACCTTGTCAAAACATCAGTAAGTGGCCATCTGCAAGCCAAAAAGAGAGGATTCAGAATGAAACCAAGCCTGTCCACACCTTGAACTTGGACTTGTAGCCTCCAGAACTGTGAGGAAATTTATATGTATTTTTTAAATTTAAACCAAAAGTTATTTTATTTTGTTCAGTTCAGTTCAGTTCAGTTGCTCAGTCGTGTCCGACTCTTTGCGACCCCATGAATCGCAGCACGCCAGGCCTCCCTGTTCATCACCATCTCTCGGAGTTCACTCAGACTCACATCCATTTTATTTGTTAGGTAGCCCTAATTCATTAATACACAATGCTACTCAAGATTCTCAGAATGAAATCCCATTGACTTTCATCCTTGTATAGCCTTTTCTCTTTTGAATGCAGGTAGAACTTATGAACATGATATGTTATCACTCCATGATTATATTGCATTATATGGCAAAAGGAAATTATCCAAATGTTCTTAATCTAATCACATGCAGTTTGTCAAGGAGGATGTCAGGGAGAGGGAACATGAATCATGAGGGAGCTTCAACACACTATTGCTGGCTTTGGATAAGGGTCCTCTGCCATGAAATGTGGGTGGTTCTTAGTTGTTAAGAGTTGAGTCTGAAGGCCACCAAGAAATTGTGGCCCATGTTAATCCCAAACTCCATATACATACTACTATATATAAACTAGATTATCAACAAGGATCTACTGTACAGCACAAGGAACTGTACTCAATATTCCACAGTGATTGAAGTGAGAAATAAATATAGAATGAATAGATTTATGTATATGTATAACTGAGTCACTTTGCTGTACACCAGAAACTAACACAACATTGTAAATCAACTATACACCAATATAAAGCTTCTTAAGTGTTCTAGCCCCAGTCCTACAACTACAAGAAACTAAATTAAGCCAACAACTTAAATGAGCTTAGAAGTAGGTTCTTGCAGACCCTCTAGATAACAGCTCAGCCTTCGGAATATCTTGATGCCTGCTTTGTGAAAATTTAAGCAGAAGACTCGATCCTAATCAGACTTCTGATCTACAAAACTGTGAGATAAGAAATGGGGTGTTAACATGCTAAATCTATAGCAATTAGCTACAGTAATAGAAAAGAGATCATTCATTATCTATTCGGTTATGCTCAACAACGTGTTTTTAAATTAGAGTGAAGGTGTGTTTTGTTTGTGTGTGTGTGAGGGAAAATGGTGAAGAGAATACAAATTATTTTTTCCAGATTCAATTTGTGTACATGCACACACATAAAGTTCATATATATGCATATATAAATGTTAACCCATATAACTTTTACAATTATTAATATTGTAGCACATACACATATTTAAGTATATGTCTTCTAGTTGGAGAAAGACAATTAAAATTCTCTCTCAGTCATTATGATATCCTTCTTTATATCATTTATTTTATCATTTCCAACATTTATCACAGGACCTATTACATAGTAGTTACTCAAATAAGTTTTGTTGTGTATAAATTTCATAGGGGCTTCCCTTGTGGTTCAGCTGGTTAAGAATCCTGATGCTGGGAAAGATTGAAATCTGGAGAAGAGGACAACAGAGGATGAGATAGTTGGATGGCATCACCTAAGCGATGGACATGAGTTTGAGAAGGCTCCAGGAGTTGGTGATGGACAGGGAAGCCTGGCATCCTGCAGTCCATGGGGTTGCAAAGAGTCAGACATGACTCCATATATATATGGAGTATGTGTTGTGCTGTTCTTAGTTCCTCAGTTGTGTCTGACTCTGCAAACCCATGGACTGTAGCCCCCCATGTTCCCTTGTTCATGGGGATTCTCAAGGCAGGCATACTGAAGTGGGTTGCCATGCCCTTCTCCAGAAGATCTTCCCAACTCAGGGATCAAACCCAGGTCTTCTGCTTTGCAGGCAGATTCTTTACCAGCTAAGCCACCAAGGAAGCCCAAGAATACTGGAATGGATAGTCTATCACTTCTCCAGGGGATCTTCCCTACCCAGGAATCAAACTGGGGTTTTCTGCATAGGGTGGATAAGGATGCCAACTTAAATGTTACATGAGATAGGCACATATGATGGTCTGACCTCCACTAAGGGGAAATGTTAGTGAAAGTTGATGTCTCAACTTCATTACCTCATTTAGGAGACTATATAGCATGGTAAAGTGTTCAACTGTAAGTCTGTCACTTAATTGCTTTAACACCTCTAGCAAGTAACTTCCTTCATGCTTTCTTTTTTCTTTTTTTTTTCCTCCATGCTGCACAGGTTGTGGGATCTTAGTTCTCTGACCAGAGATTGAACATGGGCCCTCAAAGTGAAAGTACAGGGTCCTAATCACAGGACTACCAGAAAATTTCCCCTAATGCTTTATTTTTATCATCTTAAAAGCTGATGACTATGGATGTGAGTGTTGGACTGTGAAGAAGGCTGAGCACTGAAGAATTGATGCTTTTGATCTGTGGTGTTGGAGAAGACTCTTGAGAGTCCCTTGGACTGCAAGGAGATCCAACCAGTCCATTCTGAAGGAGATCAGCCCTGGGATTTCTTTGGAAGGAATGATGCTAAAGCTGAAACTCCAGTACTTTGACCACCTCATGAGAAGAGTTGACTCATTGCAAAAGACTTTGATGCTGGGAGGGATTGGGGGCAGGAGGAGAAGGGGACGACAGAGGATGAGATGGCTGGATGGCATCACTGAATCGATGGACGTGAGTCTGAGTGAACTCTGGCAGTTGGTGATGGACAGGGAGGCCTGGCATGCTGCGATTCATGGGGTCGCAAAGAGTCGGACATGACTGAGCGACTGAACTCAACTGAACTGATGATTAGTATCATAAGGAGGTCAACATTAGCTCATGGAATGCCTTCATGAAAACTAGAAAATATTGCTCTCTTTCAAAGATCATTTATTTCCATTTGTAGGACAATACATATACTTATGCTGTCTGCATTTTTTATGTCATCCTGATGCCTTGCACAATCTGAACAACTGTACCAGAGGTTCCACTCACGCTGTTGTCAGGATCAAAGGATACAGTCCACATAAGGATCATAGTTCAACACCAGGTCCACATTAATCCATTTTGTGTCAGTAACTGTCATCGTCATCTTTCTCATAAACATATTATTTAAAATAGATGTAGTATTATTTTACCAGAATAGAAGACTAAATTTGTACGGCTGAAATTCCTGGCATATAGTAAGTAGGGCGTGGGAAAATGGTTACAGGGCCATGCTTAGTAAGCACCTTGAACACAGACATTCTTCAGTAAATAACTGCTGATTGATCAGTGAAGAGGAGCTAAAAAGCCTCTTGATGAAAGTGAAAGAGGAGAGCGAAAAAGTTGGCTTAAAGCTCAACATTCAGAAAATGAAGATCACGGCCTCTGGTCCCATCACGTCACGGGAAATAGATGGGGAAACAGTGGAAACAGTGTCAGAGTATTTTTTTTTGGCTCCAAAATCACTGCAGATGGTGACTGCAGCCATGAAATTAGAAGACGCTTACTCCTTGGAAGAAAAGTTATGACCAACCTAGATAGTATATTCAAAAGCAGAGACATTACTTTGCCGACTAAGGTCCGTCTAGTCAAGGCTACGGTTTTTCCTGTGGTCATGTATGGATGTGAGAGTTGGACTGTGAAGAAGGCTGAGCGCTGAAGAATTGATGCTTTTGAACTGTGGTGTTGGAGAAGACTCTTGAGAGTCCCTTGGACTGCAAGGAGATCCAACCAGTCCATTCTGAAGGAGATCAGCCCTGGGATTTCTTTGGAAGGAATGATGCTAAAGCTGAAGCTCCAGTACTTTGGCCCCCTCATGTGAAGAGTTGACTCATTGGAAAAGACTCTGATGGTGGGAGGAATTGGGGGCAGCAGAAGAAGGGGACGACAGAGGATGAGATGGCTGGATGGCATCACTGACTCGATGGACATGAGTCTGAGTGACCTCCGGGAGTTGGTGATGGACAGGGAGGCCTGGCGTGCTGCGATTCATGGGGTCGCAAAGAGTCAGACACGACTGAGCGACTGAACTGAACTCAACTGAAGACAGATGGCATTAGGACCCACACTAATAGGCTTTCCAGGTGGCGCTAGTGGTAAAAAAATATGCCTGCCAATGCAGAGAACAAGAGATGCCAGTTCAATCCCTGGGTTGGGAAGATCTCCTGGAGAAGGAAATGGCAAGCCACTCCAATATTCTTGCCTGGGAAACTCCATGAACAGAGGAGCCTGGAGGGTTATGGTCCATAGGGTACAAGTACAGTTACATTCTAAGATGGTGTAGTTTTAGGACTTTGACACATGAATATTGAGGAGGTGCAGTTCATCCCAAAGCTGATGCTATAACTTCTATTATTAGAAAATGCAATTTCTGAATTCCAATTATTGCCTTTTACCCAATAGTTATGAGACTCTTGACCAAGCAGCTGGTTTGTGCTTTAGAGTTATTATTTTTAATGACCCTGATACCTGAAATTGTTTTTCAAAAAATAGTTACAAGGCCAAAAGATTAATGATTCTAATGCACATGCCCTCTAATTATCAAAGTGCTATACAAGTAAGAGTGCTTTCTATAATTCCTAATTTTGTAAGATATAAATTATTAGTCTTATAAGCTACAGTCCAAGACAAGAATTTTTTAATTAATAATTACTTATCTTTTGTTAACTCCATCAAAGTTGTTGAAGAAGCATTTACTTGTTTGTTTTCTATCTTGCTATTTAGTACCCAGAAAGATCTGTGCAAATTGAGAGATCCTCCCCTTTCTTATCTGATCCTTGAACGAGCAATGTAAAATTTAATCACACCCTTCCCTCTATGATTTTTCAGAAAAGTTATAAAAAAAAGGAAAGAAAAAATATATAAACCATTCAAGATGAGTAGATTGCTGTAAGCTACCTTTCTGAATTTGTGTACTGCCACTAAGCCCTGTTTTTAACTCATCTTCTCATGAACTTTACTCTTTGTGAGCAATTTCTCCTACCCCCCAAATCAAAAAAGCTAATGTTACAGAGATTTTAATTTAAAATAGTCAACACAAAATCAATTATTCTGCCTGATCCTGAAAAAGGCCAATACAGCAATTAGTAGAAGGATTATACTTTTGCCCTAAGAATTCCATAGGCATTTTATAGTAGGGTTTTATATCCTGCTTTCAGGGAAGGATAATGGAAAATATGGGGGAAGGGAGAGAGAAAAAAGCCACTGCCATTAAATAAATTCTTAGAACAAAACATCCTTCAGTGCTTCATTTAGCAAAATATGTCATTTCAAAAGTGCTTCTGAGTGAAAGTCAAATGAAAATTTTATACACTGACTATAAAGAATAAAACATCCTCTGGGAAGAAATTTACTCACCCATGAAAGGTAAGAAGCCTTCATCCCCAACCCCAACTGCTAGATTAGTTGTGGATAAATGATGGATTGTATCATTTCTGAGAAGGCTCCTTGCTCAGCCTTAAGCCTAGTCCCTAGAGAGCCTTGCAAGACCATTTGTTTACTGTACCTCATCCCTTAAGCCATGGAGATTTTATCAGAGATGTCACTAGAATTCAATAATTTTACTTTATCCCCTATATTTTACATCATTTCAAAGTTCTCATTCCTTACAGTTTCGAGCCCAGGAGGAGGGACATGAGTCCCTTTTTATCCTATGACCTGTGAACTTGAATCAAAGCCAGAAAGTGGTGACTTCTTGAAGAGTGAGGGCTTTAGTAATGCTGTTTTTGCTCCACCTCTGTGAATTGAGGTGCACTCAGTTTATCACCTCTGCCTCCAATCAAACTTGCTTAAAATGGCGGAGGAAGACTTTCAGAGATCTGTTAGCACATCGCAGGGCGGTGTGAACAGAAATGTCACCCCTCCATCCCATCCCCACTGTGCTGGGGAAATGAACCAACCTGAGACAGGCCCTTTCAATTCACAATTATACGGTTCCTCACCTTCTGGTCTCCCCTTCATAGCAGCTCTTAAGTGGAGGTCTCTTTATTATTAAAGGAGGGTCAATGTTTCTGGCCTCTTCATTGTAAAAGAGGGAAGCCTCAGGATAAAATGAAGAGCAAAACAAAAAGAATTGAAAGAGACATAAACTGCTCTCTTGGGCCTCATATGTGCTACCTTTAATCTGCAAGATCATTTCAGCTTCTCTACCTAACGAAAAGCTTAGCTTTGTAGCTCTCATATATTAGCTCATTCCAAAATGACCTCTAAATCACTATTACTCAGAAACAAGGACCATACTTCCATTCATTTTATTGTTCCTAGAGTCTCCTTTCAGTGCCCTATCCTGCTATTTATTTTTAAAAGGTAGTATCTGTTTGCTAATAACCTCCCACCTGAATTTTATTTTATTTCCCTGACCTCCGTTAAAGAATGATAGAAGGAAACTGTAAAAGGATTTCTACCTTTCATCCTCGGGGAAAGGTCAGCCTATGAATATAAGACATTCATTAATATCCTCCCATCCAAATAAAGCTCAAACTCCACAACAATGGAAATATAATCAAAGCAATGGTCAGTTCATGCAGAGACACATCTAACCCTAATAACTTAGAGCCATTTTCATTTTTCACAAATGCTTCTATTCCTATTACCCAGGAGACATGGTGTGTTTACTGCATTTTTCAATCAGAACTGATCATCTCCAAAGTCAGAGTGAGATAACTCTGCTGGGATGGTGTCTGTTTTCCAAATGACACTGTATTTTTAAATTAGGTGGCTTAAGGGTTCCTTTTAGGAGTTGAATACTTCCTTACCGGACTGTATATAAAAACAAGGGTGAGTTGAAAGAAATGCAAACTCTGCTTTCACCAATAACACTCAAATCGGAAAGCAGAGAAAGACTGTAAACAATTTCCTCATCTCTTAAAATGAGAAAACATCCACATTTCAGGACTGCCATGTCAATTAAACAATAAACAATTATGAACTAAACTGTTTTTTTTTTAACCATATATCTTAACTTTAATCAGTTCTGCAACATGATGTGTTGGAAGAGTTACTAGGAAAAGTCACCTGTCCCCCAATAATCTCTATATCCATTTGTCTTAATTTTGAGTGTGATATGCCTAAGTACGAAAAACTGTTAGCAACTTTACTTGAATTAGTGTATATGGTAAATTATTCCTACCCATAGCCACAACTTTACAGAATAAAACTAAATTTCAGTAAGAATGGGAGCGGCGGCAATTAGGGTGCTCTATCAAAAGACCTTCAGGGTAAGATGCCTGGTCAGAGCTCTGGACAGATAGAATATAGGGGAGGGGTGTTTGGTGGAGAGAGGATCTTATGGAAAAGACAGTATTTTAAGCACTTTACTGTGGGACAGGTACTATCATGTCCATTGTACAGATAAGGTAATAGAGACCTGGAATGAGTACTTTGTTGCACAAGAGCAAAGAAGTTCATTTGGAGAAACTGGCTTTGGTGTCAAGCAGCTGGGATTCAAACCATGCCTTGTGACTACCCCCACCCCTGCCACAGATGAAGAGAGAAAAAGAGAGTGAAGAGAGCACTGTGGCTCAGGTTACTCGGGTCCTCTGCCTGGCCAATATCTAGTCTCCTATTATTCTTTACTAGCAGGACCATATATTTTATTTTGGGAAACCCTGAGGAAATATATAGTGCCTCATGCCTTAGGTGATCAGTTCTGGCAAACAAGATCTAAGCAGAAACCTACTGAGTTTGCTTTCTGTAAAAGTTATCATCCTCCTGACAAAGACTCAGCTGGCACTTGCTATTTCTCTTTTTTCTTTCCCATCTCTCTGGCAGAAATGGATTCATCTACTAGGGAAGGTGGAAAAGCCCTACTGTGGCTAAAAGAGTGACAGCTCCATGCTAAGAATGGCAGAGGAAGCCTGGTGTCATTCTGGAGCAGCCATATCAATCCTGGATTGTCCACTTTGGCACTTTTTTTCTTTCTATGAGTTTCTAAAAGTAAACTCTCTTGTCTGAGCTCTTTCTTCTGTTCCCTCTGCTCAAATGCAATCCTAACACATAAAGAGATATGCAAAAATAGAAGAAAACCCAGCTCTTGCAGAGAATACCATCTTGCCTGAGTTTGGAACCATATGTAGTGGGTACTCACAGAGCTCTATGCCACGTTCTTCCACTGTGTGCAGTTACACTGCTCCTGTGGTTGCAGGATCTAGACAGAGACCTACCTTCACAAGAGTACAGTGGATATGGTTTAGCTATGGCACTGCAGTAGAATTTGGCAAAAGACAACCTATAAGATAAATGCAACCTGAAGTCTATTTTTGTATGGAGTATAAACTGAGAATGTTTATTTGTATGTTTGTTTTTCCATTTTAATTATTTTATAAACAAATGAAGACAAAGAAGAATATACAACTGAGATCACATAAGCTCAGTAATACCTAAAGTATTTTCTATATGATCCTTTACAGAAAAAGTCTGCTGGTCCCTGCAGAAGGACAGGACAGTGTAGAGTCAATATGAAAATTATCACAGCTATCCAGTTTTCAAATCTCAGCCTCCCATAATGCCATTTTTACACTCCCTGGTTGGTCAATGAGTCACTAAATCCACATCATGTTCTATAGTAGAACAACTCTAAATGATTTTCTGGAGGAAGTTAGTGGAGGATGATAAGGAAGAAGGACAAAGATCAGAACAAATACCCTCCTGACTTAAAAGGAAGAACCTAGTTTTAAGTATATAAACATCAGATTGCCAGAAAAGAGCGTACATCTGCTGACACTGATTATTGAAAAGTAAGTATCGTTAAGCATTCAACAGAAAATCCCACAAGGAATTACATATTGAATGCCTCAGAATAAAAGCACTTTTCAGGAAGACTTCCCTGCCACAGGTGGTACCAAGCTTTCATTCCTCAAATAACATTTCCACTATTCACTTTAATTCTCATCATACAAAATGCTAGACTAACAACTGGATTGAAAGCCCTAAGGAGAAAGATGATGATTTTACTGATTTTCAATTCTCACAGCTTCATAGGGCCTGAAAGATGGTTAGCCATTTAGATACTTGGCAAATTATTTCAAATAATGTAGAGAAAAAAGGCTTTCACTTCTAATATAAGGCTAAAGAACTATTGCTCATACTCAATGGTAAGGACATAAATTATTAAATTTCTCTAATTTCATATTTAAAAAACTCATCCCAACATACAATCAGCTTATTGGTAAATCAACCCTTCAAGAGGGATTTCTTTGACCTTATATGGCAGTTAGTGAAAGCTTACTTCTGCCTCATGAATAGTAGAAAATACCCTTACAACCTGGACCTACACAAACACAGAAGAGAAAGAAAATATGTGCCTGTTAACCTTGAAGATCCCCAAATATCTCAATTTCATTTGATTTTCATTTTGTTTTTCTGTATGCATGTATACCTTCTAAAACATTTTGGTCATCAACTTCTCACAAGACAAGCTTTTCCTCTTCCTCTGTAACATCAATTTTTTCTCTGTTAGAATTTTGTCATTGCAGAGCTTTCACAATGTCATAATAAATTCTATGCTATATTGGTCTTCTCATCATTTTAAAGGGGAAATGGATTTAGGAAAAATAAGGCATTGCATCAGCGATTTTCACCTAGTATTTTGTAGATACAACATACTTTGTCTTCAAATCAAAGATAAGATACTTTTGCTCATACACTGAGCACAAAATTACCCTTCTTAAGAATCAATCTTCAAGGTTTGATTTCTAGTCTTTATCTTTCACAATGAATGTATATACAGTCACATAATTATAAAATTATGCAATTATTTTATGTAGATCAGTGATGACTGCATACGAATGTTATAAAACAACACATTACAAAGCACTATGATTAGGGAAAATGGTAATTGTGAACATCTGCATTGAGAAATTTAAATCTGAAAAAGTCTGATATTTTTCATAAAGCCTTTTCTCAGTGTTTGTCCAGATTTCATTTGGTACTGACTGAAACCACTTATCTGAGACAGGCTAATTAAATGTAGACTCAAATATGTTACTCAGATGAAACACCCAGGTTTTTTAAAAAGTATTTTTCTCTCTTTGTTATGTAACTACTTTGGTATAAGAATTTTTTTACTGTTGCTCTTGAGAATATTCAGCAATCTTGATATCTGAGAGTACAGTAAGAATGGCCAAAATGAGAAAACATTTAAAGTCAAACACAAAATTTAACTGAGGAAAACAACTATATACCTAAAATTGCAAAAATATCTTGAGCAGGTATGAATTTCATTTTAAAAACTAAGGAAGAAGAAAATCTATCTCTATTTTCAATGAAACCACATGTAATTTCTAATTTGAGGCTTTAGTCTGGCCAAAGCCCCTCATCTCTGTGATTTGAAGGACCTACCTTTTTCCTCCAAACACAAGTGGTGTTTACCTTCTGGGCAAGATGAATATTCAAAGTATTTCCAAACATTGTGGTGGAGAAACTGGCCATTCAGAGCAGGTACTCAATCAATCAGGGCAGATGCCAGCTGACAAACATAAGCCTAGTCCACTAGTTGGCTATCATCCCTGTTGGCCCTGTTGGCTATCGATCATGTTCCTAGAGGCAAAGAGCTGGCATGGGAGGGGGAGTGGAATATTTGTCATCCAACCACTTTGGCATTCACTTTGAAGTCTCTTTCTTCTCTGGGTTTGAGCTTTGACCACAAAGGTCTTGTACCTTCTCAGTACCACAAATCCTCTCCAGCCTGATTCTCCTCCTGAGGTCTTTCTTGAATACAAGGGGGACCATCATTATTCTCTTTTCTTCAGCAGCACAGAGGGAGAGGCTATGCAGTCTTTTCATCTCAATCGTTTTTACACTGTGACAGGTATAAGTTTCAGGGCATTTCTCCTTCAACCTGCCTTCCTACAAATGGATTCCACAAAGCTATCTCATGTCTCTGTCATGTTTCTCATCAGGAATTTAATGATATGATCAGGGTAAAAATGCAAGCCTCCAAACTCAATAATTTAATTTTTTAGTCTGATTATGCCATGACAATTTTTCCTTGCATCTCATGAGGAGAGAATTCCTCTATGGCACTTCAATAAGGGAAGCCTAAGACTGAAACAGAGCTAAATCCCACTTCTTATATAGAAGAAATATAGTCCAACTATTTATATTTTTCATGGGCAGAGTATTTGTTATTATTATTTTGTTATTATTTTGTTATTTCATGGGCAGAGTATTTGTAATTATTAATAATAATAATTATCTTTCACATAATTATACCACTCACATTCATATGTATGATTTTGAGATTTCTCTCATTTTCCATTTTAAAAACTTTGTGAAGGTGTAATTCACATACCATACAATTCATCCATTTAATACACATAGTTCAATGTATTTAAATATATTAACAAGAATTGTGCAACTATCACTGCAATCTAATTTTAGAACATTTTCATCACCTCCAAAGAGACTCCAACTCAGAAGACCCTCCTCAGTCTCCTCCAACTCACTGGCCACTGGCAACTTAGCTACTTTCTGTCTCTATAGATTTGCCTATTGGGATATTTTACATGAATGGAATCATAGCATATGTGATCTTTTGTGACTGGCTTGTTTTCCCTCACATGATGTTTTCAAGATTTATCCATGTAGCATGTATAAGTATTTCAATTTTTTACTGTTAAATAATATTCCTTACTACGGAGTTACCACATTTTATTTATCCACTATTTTCTTCTTATTATATACTTTTTCCTTTTATCATGCCTGGAGCATTATCTATGCTATAGGAGTCAAGAAAAAGTTTTCAGAATTAAACTGATGAAATTGATATAAAATTAGAAATACAGTAAACAACTGCAACTCCTTCCTACCAAAAAAAAGAAAAACTGATCTATTCAAAGTGAAAAAAGGCAATTAATGTAGATATTCAAGAACTCATATGTTGAGAAACTTTAAAAGCACCAGGAAACATGGTGAGTAAGCATTGTTTTGCCTTCATCAAAACATATTGTTTCCATCTAAAGAACTTATAAACAAGTATATAATAGTGAAGAATGGTAACCATAATTGTTATCTCTGTAATATCAAGCAATAACAATGAAGGATTTTCTTTTTTCATGTTGACTTCACAGAACTATGTAGTTGCTTTGAGAATGATACTGATAAGCTGATATGCCTGTTTGCCTGGGTCATAAAGACTGACACTAGTAATGCCAGATTTATCAATGTGAAAATCTAGGAGACTCTCCATACTCTTCATGATAGAGGGTATTAAAAAGAAAGTGTAAAAGATTTAGCTGTGGGTCCTGCTATTACTTACAATTTTGATTTAATGTCATTTTTCACATGGCAAAACCCTTAATGGACTCCAAGTTACATGCAGTGGTACCATTAGAATTAAGACTCTTGTATTAAGAGTTCTGAATTTGATATTAAAGATAAAATCAAAGATATTCACTGCATGAATGGACAAATGTAGTTTTTATCTTTCAAGTTCAAAAGAAAATATGTTCAATAATTTGTGTAGTGCTCTAGACACTAGTAGAAATAATATGGGAGCTAAAGCTTGATTAGTTCATTATTCTTTGTATGTGTTTCTCTGCCTCAAAATGTGTGAGATAAATTAGTGGAGAGGATTTTATTCCCTTTTAGTGCTGTGTTTTAATGGATTTATTTCTCTTCAAGTATAATTTTCCTAGGAGTAACACAATCACATTGAAAGAATTAACCTTGCCGTTTCTTCCCTTCATGAGTTAATTCACACAACAAAACCACATTTAATGCTCTCATTCACATAGTCATTTTAAAGGAAATACAAACAAAAGTTTTTTTGTTTTCAGGCTATTTGGAAAATAAAAAAGAATAAGGTGAAATAGCAGTCATCCATGAAAACAACTGACATTTAGTTTCACATGTAAGGTAAATCTGAATGGCAAGAGAACCTTTCTACTCACAGGTATCTAAAGATTCGTCTGAATCATCAGGGCAGTCAGGGTCTCCATCACACAGCCAGCTCTGGGAGACACAAGTCACATGATCGTGGCAAAGAAATTCACCAGGATCACAGGACTGCTGATCTGAAAATGAAAGTGTTTCAAAATAAAATATGAATGATCTGAACATGAACACAAGAACAGTATAAAGATGAAATGTGAGAAAGCAATGCATAAAAGGTACATGAATGGGATCCACATTTTCTGTTCAGCAACAAAGCAAGACCAATTATTTTTCTTAATTTTACCCACTCAGTTCAAGCACTCAATTTCGAAAGACTGAACTTTTTTGTAGTCTCACACAACCTATCCTAAAAATAGTTAAGAATTCTGTTTGTTTTGGGGGCTACAATCTTTCTCATGATCAGTTAAGTAATATATATATATATTCCAGCAAGCAGGTTAATAGATGTTGATCCAAAGCAGAAGTTCTTAAGCAGAATCTTTTAGTTTCCTACTCTGGCCCAAGAAAAGGAAAAATCAGCCAAAAAGTGAAACCTTGTACATAAATACCATCTCTTAGTATTCAGTTCTTAACTGTTCACCCTGATGCTGGAACTTCATGCCTCTATATCTATTAGATACCCCATATCATCTTATTTTTTCTTCTTTTTTACGCTGAAACTTCCCAACTGAAAGCTTCTGCATCTGGACAATGAGAGTGATAGAAAATTCCATAAAACTTTGCTCTAATTCAGGTTTTTACATTTGTTTGTATTCAAAATTCCATTATTTTCCTTCCATTGTTTCAGAGTATTTAAGATCTGTTGCCTTTCATCAAGTCCTAACAAATTCATCAGATGCTGCTTTTTGCAATAGTCTTATTAGTGCCCTATAAGTCTATTCAACAACATATTTCCTTTTTAAAAGAATTTTAAAATATGTCTGATATAAAAATGTTCTTACAATTGATGCTGCTGCTGCTGCTAAGTCACTTCAGTCGTGTCCGACTCTGTGCAACCCCAGAGACGGCAGCCCACCAGCCTCCCCCATCCCTGGGATTCTCCAGGCAAGAACACTGGAGTGGGTTGCCATTTCCTTCTCCAATGCATGAAAGTGAAAAGTGAAAGGGAAGTTGCTCAGTCGTGTCTGACTCTTAGTGACCCCATGGACTGCAGCCCACCAGGCTCCTCCATCCATGGGATTTTCCAGGCAAGAGTACTGGAGTGGGGTGCCATTGCCTTCTCCAGAATATACATATATATAAATGAGTCAAGATAAAAGAAATTCATCAGTAAATATGTCTTTTGATATATATCAAATGCATATTCTAAGTGATATGAAAGCATTACACCATAGCTTAATTTACCTTTTCCCACTAGCAATATACAAAACAATGTCACATTTTCCACTTAATGGTTTGATAAAATATAGTATGTCTTTCCCTTCTCTCCCTCAACCTCTTCTTCCAGCCTCAAAGTAACTTAAAACAAGAATACTTTACAGTTCATAGGAAGACTTCTCTGGTGGCTCAGATAGTAAAGCATCTGCCTACAATGCAGAAGACTTGGGTTCTATCCCTGGGTCAGAAAGATCCTCTGGAGAAAGAAATCGCAACCTACGTCAGTACTCTTGCCCGGAAAATCCCATGGACAAAGGAACGTGGTAGGCTACAGTCCATGGGGTCACAGAGTCAGACACAACCGAGTGACTTCACTTCACTTACAGTTCACACATATCCACAAAACATACATCCATAATTAACTTTTCCTACTCTACACTATGATATTTTCTCAAAGTTCATGCATTTTTACCTTATTACATTTTCAATAAATTCACTATCAATTCCACACTCATTACCACTGCTATCATAACTGTTGTTTTTTCTAACATCAGGCTGCTTCTGTATATTCTGAATTTAGCCTTAGAATTGGTGCTATAGAATCAAAGATGTAGAAGTCTCAGTCTTTGTCTTGAAAAATTCACTAGCCTACTTGTACCAACAGAACCAAAAGAAAAAAAAGAAAAAGTACACCGTATACAAAAAGGTGCCAAATAAATGATGTAGAAAATAACTGCTAAAAGGAGAGCTCACAAGTAGAGACAGATGGAGACAAAGAAAATTTGGGGATGTACTAAAGTATTATTTTAAAGGTAGGTAGGATATGGCTAAATGGAGAATAAACATGGGACATTCTAGACAAGAGGTAGGATAAAAAAATGCTAATGCACTAATTACCAAATTGCATTTGAGATAAATATTTTATATTGTAATTGAAATGACATTCATGTTATAAGATCTAGGTTTTTCTCCACCAAACATTATGTTTGATGTTTATAAGTCTACTCCAATGCTAGAGGAAGGGGACTTACACTTTGCTTTTAGGCAATCATGTACATGTAGTTAATGCAGGGAAAGAGACAGAGACTATATGATTTATTATCAAATTGGGAGAGATCTTAGAGTGAAGGAAGACATTAATAACTACCCTGAAGCAACAAGTATATACCAAATCTCAACCAGAAAAATCAGAATTACTATTGATTATAACTATAGCTATTCTGCATTTGGTGATTTTTGAGATGCTAGGTTGTCCCATCCTTCACTCCTCCCAAACTATAATTGCTAAAAGGAAAGGGAGAAAAAATGGTCCCTTGCTAAATACCATTATATAGTGCCAGACTAAGTAAATAATCGATAAGAATTTGAAGTATAAAGAAATGAAAAAGGCCATGCAGAACAATTTATGGGTGCTTAAAAATAATGTTTCAAAAACATAGGTTATATTTAGTAATGAACGACTTTAAGTACTGTAGGAAGCATTCTGTAGATAATTTGAAGTTATGGAAAAGTACTTAAGAAAGGGTGTTCTTAAAGTGATCTGTTAAGAGACTATTGCAATTGTCTAGGAAGAAATTCAAGATGTCGGGTAAAGCAGTGGGGACTAAAATGGAAACTCTGTTGTAAATGATGTAATGTAAGAATTAGGTGTTGCTGACTAAATGGTTGAAAGGCTCAAATATGCCTCCAAGTAAATAGCTTCAGAAATTGATTAGATGGTGTCTCAAAACAAAGACAGGATATAGAGGTGGGAAACAAAAGATATTGTGTATGTGAATGTAGATTTGCATAGGAGCCTGGTCATGGGGACAGTGGAATAATAAGAGCAAGGAGTAATCAGTATTTTTATAGTGCTCTGCAGCTCAAAAAGCAGTTCCATCCCTGGCATTTTTATTTCTTCATTCATTTATTTATTCAACAAATATCACTGGGCTTCTACTATGTTCTAGGAATTGAGGATATGATAGTAAGTAAAACGAAGCAGAATTCCTTGCCAACATGGAGGTTATGTTACAGTAGAGAATAGAAACAAAAATAAGTAAGTTAATGGTAAAATGTATTAGAAGATAAACCCTATGGGAAAAAAGCAAAACAGAAATTGGGATTAGTGTTAGAGACTGAGAAGACTGGTATAAAATCTTGATATAGAAGATTGATATAGAATCAGGTAGTCAGAATATGTCACAGACAATGTAAGGCTTATAGAAGATTAGAATGACATTCACTTGAATAAAAGGCCATGTGTTAAGAACCTGCGGCAGTATTTCATTGTATATATGTAGCACATCGTCTTTATCCATTCCTCCATCAATGGAATTTAGGTTGCTTCTATGTCCCAGTACTGCTGTGAACATAGGAATGCGTGTATTTTCTTTAATTATCATTTTGTCTGAATATATGCCCAGGAGTGGACTGCTGGATCATATGTAGCTCTATTTTTAGTTTTCTTTAAGGAACCTCCTTACTGTTCTCCACAGTGACTGCATCAATTTACATTCCCATCAACAATGTAATGGGGGGTTCCCTTTTCTCCACTCTTGTCTCCAATATGTATACAATGGAATGTTGCCTGCGTGTGTGCTCAATCACTCAGTCAGGTCTGATTCTGTAACCCTATGGACTGTAAACCTTTAGATTCCTCTGTCTATGGGACTCTCCAGGCAAGAATCCTGGAGTGGATTACCATTTCCTCCACCAGGAGACCTTCCTGACCCAGGGGTTATACCCATATCTCCTGTATCTCCTGCATTGGCAGGCAGATTCTTTACCATTGAGCCACCTGGGAAACCCCCAAATGCAATATTACTCGGGCATAACAAAGAATGAAGTAACATCATTTTTAGCAACAGGGATAGACCTAGAGATGATTACACTGAGCAAAGTAAGTAAGACTAGGAAAGGCAAATATATGATGTTGCTTACATGTCGAATCTAAAAAAAAAAAAAAGGTATATATAAACAAACTTATTTACAAAACAGAAATAGAGTTATAGAGGCAGAAAATAAACTTAAGGTTACCGTCAGGGAAAAGTATGGTGAGAGGGATAAATTGGGAGATTGGGTTGGCATATCCTCATTACTATATATAAAATAGATAACTAATAAAGACCTAGTGTATAGCACAAAAGAACTCTACTCAGTATTTTGTAATGACCTATATGGGAAAATAATATAAAAGAGTGGATATAAGTTTATGCGTAACTGATTAGCTATGCTATATACCTGAAACTAACACAACACTGTAAATCAACTATACGTCAAGAAAAATCAATTTGATAAAAGAACTTGTGGCAAGAGAGAACCCAGCAAATTTAAGGAACAATAACAAACTCTGAGTGGCTGGAGAAAAATCAAAAAGCAGAAGAACTGAGGTCAGGGAATCAATAAATATGGGGTTGAGGGTGGCAGATGAAGGCTTTGAGTTTAAAAAAAAAAATAAGATGGGAAACCACTGGAATATTCTGAGTAGAGAGACACAGTCTAAGTGAGTTTCTTTCTAAAGGATCACTCTGGCTACTGTGTTGAAATAGAATACAGTGAAGTGAAGGTAGAAGCAGAGAGGTCAAGTAGGATATTATTGCAATAATGTGGGTGAAAGGGGATAGTTGTGTGGATAAATGTGTTGGTGAAATGGAGTTTCAAGATGATTTGATGAGGAAACTGAAGTTGAATGTCTTTTACCGTCTTGTTAAATGTCAGGATCTTAAATTCAGATCTCTGACCCCAAATGTATAACTTTTCAACTTTTTTTTTTGTATTATACTGACTATGAGGTGCTTGGGAGACATTCAAGAATAAATATGCAATAGGCAGTGACAACTCGAAGACTGAAATTCAAGAGAAAGTTCAAAACTGAAGATACAGAAAAGAACTGGAGCTGTACAAAAACACTGAAAAGCGTAAGAATAGATTTAGATGAAATTAAAGACAGGTGGGGGAAGAGAGAAAGACAGGAAGAGAAAGTCAACAAAGTAAGAGTAGGTCAGGGACTTCCCAGGCGGTCCAGTGGCTAAGACTCCAAGTTCCCAATGTAGGGCAGTGAGGTTCGATCACTGACTGGGAACTAGATCCCACATGTGGCAACTAAGAGTCTGCTGTGCTGTGCTGAATCATTCAATCCTGTCCAACACTGTGACTCCATGGACTGCAGCCCACATGCCACAGCTAAGATCCTGGGCAGGGAAGTAAATAAATAAATGAATATTAAAAAAAAAAAAAAAAAAAAAGGCAGGTCAGGCAAGGAGATAGAAAGTTTAGCCAGAGATACAAGAGAAAGACATGGGGGAAAGGGATGCATTAAAATCATGGAAAATTTTAAGAATGGATTAACAAAGGAGTTCACCAATGACCAAGCACAAGTAGGATAAATTATAAGAAGATGGAGCATACTTGAAGGCCAAGGGATACATGTCACTGAAGGGAGAGAGACCAGAGGTTCCAAAATGATAGGAAAGTGCAGCAGCTCCTAAGAACTCAGAGGACTTTGATGCAAGCCTAACCAACAGTGGGAGCATCTGCCCTGAGAAAGAAAGGATAGAAAAATGAGATAGATAAAGCATTAGCTGGTAGAGAAGAAGGTTAAAGTATTCCTACCTGGTTGTGTTTTCTCAAAAAACTGAAAAGCAAGATTCACTTTTGGAATTTAAAGAGGGTAGAATTGGAAAGAGTGGTAAAGTTTCAGAATGCATTGAAAAATGAAAAGGGTGTCAACTAGAAATCTGTGAAAGGATGTCTTTCTAACAGCAGTGAGAATCCAATTAAGTTGGGAAGTATATATTTGACAGTTGATTTATTTTGTATGAGTGTCCAAATGTTCACCTGCATTGAGCCATAGATACAAATAATTCCTTGGGAAAATGCCATAAGAAAAACCCTAGGGGAAATACGCAAACCACTCATCCTCAATACATATACAGATGTATTGATAGAAAAGAAAGAAGAAAGTGAAGTCTTCAGTAATGTCTGACTCTTTGCAACCCCATGGACTATAGATTTTCCATGCAAGATTACTGGTGTGGGTTGCCATTTCCTTCTCCCTGACCCAGAAATTGAACCTGGCTCTCTGCATCACAGGCAGACTCTACTGTCTGAGCAACCAGAGAAGCCCCAGATGTACTGACACAAAGACACGTATACAAAATCATCATGATGCAAACATTTTTTTAAGTAAGATATACTTATGGGAGCTTACCTAATGAGCCTACGTTATCAGCTTGCTTAGCAAGCTCCAACCTTTAAAAGGAGTTTGCATTGTTGCAATTTTGAGGACAGTTTATATTATCCCTCTAGGAAACAGCAGTTAAGAATAATTTGTTACAACCCACCTATTTATTCTTCTACTACATATTCCATTTCAAGGTCAGTTTTTAAAGCATTGATTATTGGATTTAAATAAATGAATTTCTATCATTTTAAGATGATTATTTTAAAATACATACACTGGACTGATTTATTTGAATCAGAAGCTGAATATGTTATGTCTATGTGCATATTCCATTTATCCTTTTTAATGCTTCATGGTACACTTCTGAGATAGCCAAACTAATCTTATTTTACATGTCTTCCTATTGTATGAAATGTAATATTATACACTGTAATTAAAACAAGGAGCTTATGAGAATGTGCAGGCAGTTTTGCTTGCATTCATAAGGAAGAAGATCAAAGCTAGTACTGTGATTCTTCATAATAATAGACTCTTGCAATCAAAAGACATGAAAAGATTAGGACAACCATAGCCTATGAAGTTTACTGTTTGGATTCATCCTGGCATGAGGAAATCTTGGTGTAATAATCTTGTTACACTTATATTAATACATCTAATTACTTATCTTAATAAACATGTATACTAATATTTTTGGAGTTTGGATGTAGATGGTCTTAGCTAAAAGATTTTATATATATGAGTTGGCCTATATTAGCTAATTTATATTTTCTCATTTTAACATAATGAGAAATTGCTACTCAGAAACCATACAGGTCAAATACTAAAAGTGATATCTGTCAATAGGGGTCAATTGTGTAGTCTCTACTAATTCCTTGAGTATTTTAATTAAGTTATAATACTGTCATGAAATTTCCCTTAAAAGTTGATCTGCTACTTCAGTACTAATCAGAATGTTAGCTTACCAACAAATTGTGTACTGAGTGCATGATAGGACATCATATGGGAACATCTGAAGGACATATACATGACGAGCTATGGTAGCTAATTATAACTTAAATGTAAAGGAGGGATAATACCCACTCAACAGCCAAAGTACTGAGAAGTCTGATAACAAACCTAGTTAAGTTAAGGAAGAAATAGATACAGCCTCTTGAACAAGTTAAATATAAGGAAAATGCTCTGAGTTAGGTTTTCAAACTTAGTTAACATGAAAAATATTTACTTATTATATCTATATGTGTGTGTGTGCTCCATTGTGTCCAACTCTTTGTAACCCCATGGCCTGTAGCCTACCACACTCCTCTGTCCATGGGATTTCCCAGGCAAGAATATTGGAGTACTAAATCTTATATCTGTATCTCATTGCTAACTTAAGCATAATCATTAAAAGAAAATATTGTTATATATTTTTCATGTAATAGGTAATGAATTCATTATCAGAAAAGAATTCTTATAGAGACCTACATAATACATTCCCTGTTCAACTTCAAATTTTGATAAAGCTCAGGTAACATTATCTATCAAGAATCAGGAAACACCATGATTCTTTTTCTATTATATTTATCTACTCCAGAAAAATATGCAAATGTAAATTAAGAATATCATCAGAATTCCACTTATTTTTCATACGATATTTAAAGGACTTCTTCTTCTCCAATGTTTTTTCCTACCATCCTTTCACCATTCAGCATATACTTTAAGCTCTCCATACTATTCCATTCACTTTCCTTAGATACATCATTGTATGTATTTTTGTATTTATTTTATGTGCTTATTTATTTGATTGGAATGTCTTTTCTATGTAACAAAACTAGTACTGCTGACAAGGATCCATGTAGTCAAAGCTATGGTTTTTCTAGTTGTCATGTATGGATTTGAGAGTTGGACCATAAAGAAGGCTGAGCACTGAAGAATTGATGCTTTTGAACTGTTATGCTGGAGAAAACTCTTGAGAGTCCCTTGGACAGCAAAGAGAACAAACCATCAATCCTAAAGGATATCAACCCTGAATATTCATGGAAGGACTGATACTGAAGCTGAAGCTCCAATACTTTGGCCATTTGATGTGAATAGCTGACTTATTGGAAAAGACCCTGATGCAGGGAAAGATTAAGGGTAGGAGGAGAAGGGGGTGAGATTGTTGGATGGCATCACTGACTCAATGTACGTGAGTCTGAGCAAACTCCAAGAGATAGTGAAAGGACAAGGAAGCCAGGCACGCTGCAGTCTATGGGGTTGCAAAGAGTAGGACACAACTGAGTGACTGATCAACAACAATAAGTGCTCTAGAGTCCAAAGACATTTTGAGGTGAGGTGAAGTCACTCAGTCGTGTCCGACTCTTTGCGACCCCGTGGACTGTAACCTACTAGGCTTCTCTGTCCATGGGATTCTCCAGGCAAGAATACTGGAGTGGATTGCCATTTCCTTCTCCAGGGGATCTTCCCAACCCAGGGATCGAACCCAGGTCTCCCACATTGGAGGCAAACGCTTTAACCTCTGAGCCACCAGGGAAGTCCGCAAGACATTTTACCTCCTTTAATTGAAACTTTCACAACAAACTTTTTCTTCCTTCATCACTGACTCCATAGTGCTTCACTCAAACCTCCCCAAAGATCTTATTGTATTTCACATTAGTACAGTAGTTACAGGGTGCTGAGCTTCTGGAAGGCAGAGGGCTCTGTCTTAGACTTCACATTTGATATAAAAAGGAGTTTTCAATGGAAAAAAGTCAAATTTTCTATAAAAAATAATATGTTACTTTTGGAAAGAGAGGGGAAAAAGAAAAACCAAAGCAATTCTGGTGTTTTTTTGTTTTATTATCAGAATGATAAATAGCTTTATTTAGTTAATCACCAAAATAAAGCTAAGCTTTCCCATGCTTAAAATAAAATAATCTGAATAGCAAAGATTATACTATATAAAACTAAAGCATCCATGAAAACTAAAACTCAAATTTGAGAGAGATTCAATGTTATCCTCCAGAGTCTCTTAAAGACTATACTGAAAATTACACTTTTACAATAGCTGGCTATACAATTGTAACTTAGCCAAATGCATTAACAATAGTTTTTTTAAATGACAATTCCTTTAGGAATATAATTATTGTAAGTGTAAGCTAAAGGGAAACAGCATTTTAACTCCTTGCTTGAAAAGAACACAAACATAATTTGGATTATGCACACTTACAGAGGAAGGGAAGCTAGATCCAAAAGGGTCAAAACTGGTAGCTTCATTTTGGCAAGGAAATATATCTCCTTCACAAAATTTGTGTTTGATTGAAAAATAAACCTTATTATATGTGGAAAATTCTGAAAGAGATGGGAATACCAGACCACATGACCTGCCTCTTGAAAAACCTATATATATTGAAAAGCAGAGACGTTACTTTGCCAACAAAGGTCCATCTAGTCAAGGCTCTGGTTTTTCCTGTGGTCATGTATGGATGTGAAAGTTGGACTGTGAAGAAAGCTGAGCGCCGATGAATTGATGGTTTTGAACTGTGGTATTGGAGAAGACTCCTGAGAGTCCCTTGGACTGCAAGGAGATCCAACCAGTCCATTCTAAAGATCAGTCCTGGGTGTTCTTTAGAAGGAATGATGCTAAAGCTGAAACTCCAATACTTTGGCCACCTCATGTGAAGAGTTGACTCATTTGAAAAGACTCTGATGCTGGGAGGGATCGGGGGCAGAAGGAGAAGCGGACGACAGAGGATGAGATGGCTGGATGGCATCACCGATGCCATCGATGAACATGAGTTTGGGTGAACTCTGGGAGTTGGTGATGGACAGGGAGGCCTGGCATGCTGCGATTCATGGGGTCGCAAAGAGTCGGACATGACTGAGTGACTGAACTGAACTGAATTGATACACAATAAAATTATAATTCATTGTCTCATTTATCGATGCTAAGTCCATCCTTAAAAATCTGCCCAGACCTGTATCAGAGAGTCAGATAGTAATGAAGAGTATCCATATTTCAACAATGATAACATGGTTTTTAACTGATAACCTTCATTGTTTGTTGAGTCATTACTGATAATCTAATTTCTTTTGCTAAATACATATTTCCACACACACATCATGTATGTAAGAATATCATGTTCTTATACAAATGTATCATTTTTCATTCAGCTCAACCTGGAGCTCTGTTATTCCTGAAGATAAAACTCATTAAGAGAGACTAATCAAATTCTTGGCTAACAGCCCAGTGGTAGGCTGAATAAAGATACCCCAAACATTTTCACATCCTAGTTTCTAGAACCTCTTAATGTGTTACCTTACTTTGTAAGGTGACAAAGCAAGGTGACATGTGACAGATGTGATTAAGGATCTTGAGGTGGGGAGACTATCTTGAATTATCCAGGTGAACTCAATGTAACAACAAGAGTACTTATAAGAGGCAAATCAGGAGAGAGGATGAGACCACAGAAGCTGACGCTGGAGTGACCTGTGAGTGTGTGCATGCTAAGGCACCTCAGTCGTGTCCGACTGTTTGCTACCCTATGGACTGTAGCCCCCCAGGCTCCTCTGTTCATAGGATTCCCCAGACAAGAAATAATACTGGAGTGGGTTGCCATGCCCTGAGGAAGCAGTTATGAACCAAGGAAGGGGGGCAGCGCTACAAGCTGGAAAAAGCAAGGAAGTGTATTCTCACCTAAAGCTTCCAAAATAACTCCGTCCCATGGACACTATTGAGAGCTTTGACTTCAAGAACTGTAAGATAATAAACTTGTGTTGCTGTAAAGCCAGTAAGTTTGTGGCAATCTGTTACAACAGCAATAGGAAACTAATATCAGACCCCAGTTCACCTCATGGTTCAGATATTACTTATGTAAACCTGTTTAAATTAGTATGAAACAAACAAACCACCAGCTATTTTACCATTATTTTAAAGGCTGTTTCTCCTAAAGTGCTTTCTGTTAGTTTTAACACTACTTAAATAAAACACATTTTTTTCTTAATGTCGAATGACAGTCAAAATAAATCTGTGCAGGACTAAGACTAGTAATAATTACTAGAAGTACATGACAAGATTTTATAAAAATCACTATAAATGCTCACATAAATGATATCCCTGATTGGGAAATATATGAACTGGGGAGTGTGGTGTGCATGGGTGTATATACAGGTTTTTATTCTTATTAGATGAGAAAGTACAAAAATGTAATATCTTTCTATTATGAGAAAATTGTACTTAATTGTATATTTGTATGCTATCTATTGGCTACTAAATTAGTAATCATTCTATGCCTTATTAAGCACCAAGTGCTTTTGGTGCTGCAAATGGCAATTCATACTTACAAGGACATCTTATATAAAACCAAGACAAAATTGAAAATTTTAAGAAGTACATTATCTCTAGGAAGAAGCTTTGCTCATTTATCATTTCGATCATAATGAACAATAAGAAGTATCTCTGTAAACATTTCAAATTAAATATGACATTTAATTTTCAAAGAGAAAATTTTTTTTTTTTTTTTTGATCATTTAACATTGGTTGCCTCATTTTTTTCAGGAAGTGATATGGAAAATTGTAAAGCACTTCAGTATAGACTCATTTGGAACTGCTTTCTACCAACAAAAAGCAAAAAGTACCCAGAGTAAAAACCTTGTTCTTTATTTAGCAAGAGGCATAGGATATATTTTTCAGTTGAAAAAACCTGGTACATTCAACATGGTTGAGTCAAGTTTTTATTATCATTAGACTAACACTTTGCAGTTCAGAGTTCTTTTCTGAAATTTGAATAGAAATGCTCTATTTCCTTTTTACCTTCCCTTTCTCAAAAGCCCACTGAAATGAATCTGCAGAGTTATTTCATATACTATATTTTTAAGGAAGGAAACAGTTTTGACAGTTCTTCTTCATAAATGCAAAAAAAAAAAAACACCTAAATTATTGACATTTCCCTGCAAGTTCTATTCTCTGAATCCTGTATGATTCTCATCCAATCTCCCAGGGGGTACCAAAATTCACATATTTTTTTCTCATCTCTAGGCTTAGTGAGATGTGAAGCAGATGGTTAGGCTTTGGCTCTTTCGGGGATGATGTAATATCTCCTATTCCTATGCTTTTTTTTTTTTTTTTAACTATTAAGGGCTCTTCAAAGACTACAATTTTATTTCTCTCAAATCCATATTTTGACTTTTACATGCATTTTCCAATACAAATTTATTCTTCTCTATTTTAAAAGACTTTAACCTTATTGATTTAATTAATGTCCATTGACCAAAAGAGACCCTGAGAACATAACGATGGAGACAATAGTAGTTCTACCCACACATTGCCGACAGGGTAGACGAAAATAGATATTTACAATAATGTGTGGTAGGTGCTAATACAGTTGCAACTAGAATGTTGAAACAACAATTCTTGATATGGGCAGCTGGGGTCAGGGGCTAAGATGAGGAGTGGGCATGCAGGAGATATTTTTAGTTGCCTACCTGATAGTTACCTTTCCCATGTGTGAAGATCCCACTTCCTACTATCAAGACAGGGAAGGCCACATGTTTGCATTCCCAGTCATTCTTGTAGCTGGGATATGGACATGGGCCCCATTGTTGGCTAATGAAACTAAGACATCAAGTGTGCTTATATTACTACAAATAGACTTGAAGGAAGAGCTCTCCTCCTGCATTGCTTCAGATTGTGAGAATTTGAAATCTCGAATAGCCACAGCCATTTTGAAATAATGAGGATATTTAAGACTGAAAGCCAACATACTGAGAATGGCAAAGTGGAAAGACACACACTCCTTGCATTTCCAGTCATATCATCGGCTTACCCTGAAGTGGGAAGTGAAGTGAACGTTGCTCAGTAGTGTCCAACTCTTGTGACCCCGTGGACTGTAGCCCTCCAGGCTCTTCTATCCATGGGATTTCCCAAGCAAGAATACTGGAATGGGTTGCTGTTTTCTTCTCCAGGTCTACCCTGAGGTGCCCCTGTACCCTAGCCTGCTAATCTGTAGACATTTTGTTATGTTACACAGTTAATATCATTAATTACTTAGCCATAGAATCCTGGACTTCCCTGGTATCTCAGGCAGTAAAGAATCTGCCTGCAGTACAGGAGACTGGGGTTCTATCCGAGGGTCAGGAAAATCTCCTGGAGAAGGGAATGACAACCCACTCCAGTATTCTTCCCAGGAGAATTCCACAGAGGAACCTGGTGGGTTACAGTCCATAGGGTAGTGAAAGAGTTGGATATAACTGAGCAACTAACACACACACATACTGGGTAATTTCACTACAATTCAGAAAGAACTGATACAAACATGAGGGAAATTTTCCAGAAAAGGTAATTTTTAATCATTTTAATAAATGAATATGAAATTGCCAAACTGCTAAGAAGGAGAATGTCATTCCAAACAAAAGAAAGATCACATAGGGAAATACTGAATATCAACATAATACCAAGTGACTAACAGAGATGGAGTTTAGTTTATGTGTCAAAAATAGTCTCGAAAATAGACTGAATATTTACAGTTTGGTTTAAATATAGTCAATACTTTAATATGCTTTTCACAACCATTTAGTAAGACTTCCTACTGTGTTAAGTTGCTAGATTTTGAAAATACTTCTTTTATGGAAGATAATAAAACAATACTATAAGTGATAATAGTTATTGAATGTTCACTATGTGCCACATGCTAAATTAAACACTTCATGTATTTCTCTGAATACTCACGGAAAATCTACTGTTTGCATCTTGCATATCAGATATGAAGCTATTTGGAAAGCTAAATGACTAATATCATCCAACCAGAAAGTGGGCAGTCAAGACCAAAAACACTCATCTATTGACACAAAGCCTGCTCTCATAACCACTAGAGGAATTGTTTTTGTTTTTCAATTTAGGGATGGCTGGCATTTTGAGAACAATAATTTTTTATTGGGAGTATATTTATCACTATTGACCTCTAGGCATTAAATGCTAGCAGTGCCTTTAGCCATCTTAACAACTCACCAAGACATATCCCACATATAAATGTGCATTTGATACAGATGTTGGATTAAAGAAACCTACTTGCAAATCATATAAGCAGTTATTTTATTCATATTACTTTAAGTTACTGAGACTTTGCTCCAACCTTATACTTCCAGAACAGGTCTCAATGTTTTCTTCTCAAATCTTTCCCACCTGTTGGATGTTAACTAAAATTCTGTGTGTTTGAGTCTCAGATCTATACAGGTAGCAACTGTCCCTGGAAGAAGTGAAACTTTCCTCATCATTTATTTACAACCTTGTGAATTAAAGATAAAAGGAAGATATTTATGGAAATGGGAGCAATCATGAAAGTATACTGCTGATAAAAATATCGAATATTAACACAAAGGAGATTGGAAGCACCATAGGCAAACATCCTTTATGACAATGTGAAGAACTTCCTACCCTAGAATTCTCTGGAATCAAAGGCATGGAGTAAATAAATTTTCCAGCTCCTTCCATTTACCTTCACAATCAAACAAACATTTAAAAAGTATGAATGTCCTCCAAGTAGAAAAACAAAAAGGATGGTGAGATAGTGGTTTTCATAGAATAGTTATCATTTTGTAGATATAAAATCTAAACCCCAAACTATCAAGTGAGAAGAGTGTCTTTATTAGTTAATACGATAGAGGACAGATGTCTTAGCTAGGTGGGCTTGTGTTATTTGGATAATTGTGAAATATGAATAAAAGTTCAATGGGTATCATAAACATCACTATAAGTAACACAGATAGTTAAGTACTTCTCTACAGAAGACACATGTCATGAGAATTTAAATTAATCCTCATGAAAGTAATTATTACTATATCAAAGAAAAGGTCTAATGGAACATTTTATGTTAATAAAAATTAGAAAAGGTATCCATGGGAGCCTAAGTGAATATAAATTAAGCTGCATAATGTTTTCAGGAAGAAATATAAATGCACACATTTTTCTNCAGTGTTGTAATTCAATTTAAAAATCTGAAAGTTTTAAATATTTAAATAAAAGCAACTTTAATTTCTTCATTATCAGCTAGATTATTTAGTACATACTAGAGAGTTCAACCTATCTGTAAAATTTTACCCAACATAAAAAAATACCAGAAGAAACTAAGGTGTAGAGAATAAATGTTCTCTACAAATGGCAAATGGAGGTATCTCTAAAGATTGGAGGACAGATTGAGCAATTAGTACTTCCAAGGCATCAAGTCTCAGTGCCTGTGTGCTAAGTCATTTCAGTTGTATCCAACCTGTCTCTTATACACATCTAATGCACACATTTTTCTAACATACCAATGCTTGTGCTTTCTTTCTACAACTAAGAAATCTGCAAAATTAAATAACAAAATACATACTAAGTCGTTAGATTATCTATTAGAGTGTTCTTATTTCAAATAGTTTAAATTTTGGTGATATTTTAACTGTACTTTAATTAAAATGTAAGAAAATGGAGGATAATAAAAATCAGATCAAAAATTTGTCACCTGTAGGAAATAACCACTATTGTATTTTAAACATTTCTGTAGACTTTTG
>SJYT01055812.1:265710-300792 GCA_006410635.1 Cephalophus harveyi | reverse complement strand
ATTTATCATTTCTTTCATCTGAAACTATAAACGTAGTTATGTAAATATCATTATTTATCTTAGACTTTATTCAATAAATGCTTAATTAATTATGAAGAAAAATTTGTTTTAAAAAAGTTTACTGAGGAAAAACATTTATATCTCAATATTTAAATGGTAGCAGTGTTGTAATTCAATTTAAAAATCTGAAAGTTTTAAATATTTAAATAAAAGCAACTTTAATTTCTTCATTATCAGCTAGATTATTTAGTACATACTAGAGAGTTCAACCTATCTGTAAAATTTTACCCAACATAAAAAAATACCAGAAGAAACTAAGGTGTAGAGAATAAATGTTCTCTACAAATGGCAAATGGAGGTATCTCTAAAGATTGGAGGACAGATTGAGCAATTAGTACTTCCAAGGCATCAAGTCTCAGTGCCTGTGTGCTAAGTCATTTCAGTTGTATCCAACTATCTGTGACTCTATGGACTGTAGCCTCCAGATTACTACTGTACCCTCTGTCCATGGGATTCTCTAGGAAAGAATACTGGAGTGAGATACCATGCCCTCCTCCAGAGGTCTTCCCAACCAAGGGATTGAACCTGCATCTCTTAAGTCTCCTGCATTGGCAGGATGGTTCTTTACCACTAGGGTCACCTGAGAGGCACATCAAGTCTCAGTATGCCTGCCAAAATCATGACATCCTTTGAAGATGTTTCAAACTTCTACCTTTTTCTAAGTGGGCTCTTTATCAAATGATGGTATCTATTTTTACATACTCATTTTTTTTCTACTCATATCTGATTGCACCAGTGTTAAGGACCTGATGCCAGACAGCCAATGAAGTGGTCTAATATAAAAATTCTGCCCAATAAGGATGACAGTAAGCAACTTGAGCAACATAACATTCTTTCCTGTGGTTAATAAGGATAGATTTGGGATTAAGGGTAAAAACATGACTCAGTTATTTGTTAATTGCATTATTTTTGGTCTAGTCATTAAACTTTGTTCCATTTTAGTTCCCTAAAATGGGAATTTGGAAAATATTAACTAGTGTATATGAAGCACCTAATATTACCACCTGGCAAAAGTAGATAGCAACAATATGTTATCTATTATTATTATTAACTCTGATATAGTAGTAGACACAGAATGATGCTTCTGCCCTCCAATTGCTTTCTGTTCTTCACACTGAAAAGGCTGTTTAGAAATTCGTGTATTCCCATAAACCTATTTTTATAATTTTTCCTGGATACTTATAAGGTTTAACTTCAAAAATGTGATTGTGATTACTCTTCTTTTCATATGTACTTGAGTTAACTTGAGTGAGCAAAACTCTTTCTTGTTCTAAAAAGTGTATAAGACATAACAGGAAAAAGCATTTTAAGGATGAGATTTACCAAAAAAAAAAAAAATTGCACTCCTCCTCCTATTTTGTTTCTAGCAGCAGTTTTTGTTCCTTTGCTTCTAATTTGAACATGGAAGTTGATGTGTGGATATTTAAAGTTTTTCTTTGGTTTCTCATGTGGTGCCAGTGGTAAAAAACCCACCTGCCAAAGCAGGAGACATAAGAAATGGGGGTTTGATTCTTGGGTCAGGAAGATCACCTGGAGGAGGGCACAGCAACACACTCCAGAATTCTTGTCTGGAGAATTCCATGGATAGGAGAGACCGGCAGGCTACAGTCCATAGGGTTGCAAAGAGTCAAGACACAATTGAAGCGAATTAGCACGCACACAGTTTTTAACATGCAGATATTTGAAGTAGATAAATTATAGTGAATTATTATGTTGAATGTTTTAGTATTGTAATGGATGAATTACAAGTTAGAGATTTGTGGCCTATGAAACAATAAGAAATGCAAATTAGTTCCCAAAAGTTCTGAACACCTGATATTTTCTCTGTTGTTTTATGTCATATGTTCTCTACCTTCCACAAAGAGATTTGGGTTATATCCATGTCCAGTTCTGGATCATACTCTCTTTTACTTAGTTGATCGTATTTTCAACAAACTCTCAAACATGTTGATAAAATTATTTTTGATGCATATGTAATATCCTTTATTATATCTAAAGTAAATACTCAAGAATTCTACTCAATTTGATTTCAAATATTTCCTATAACTGCAAAGATTTAGAATAAGAGAACAAGGGAACCCTCTTACACTGTTGATAAAGGGAACCCTCTTACACTGTTGGTGGGAATGCAAACTAGTACAGCCACTATGGAGAACAGTGTGGAGATTCCTTATTACAGGATGCTTGGGGCTGGTGCACTGGGATGACCCAGAGGGATGGTATGGGGAGAGAGGAGGGAGGGGGGTTCAGGATTGGGAACACATGTACACCTGTGGCGGATTCATGTTGAAGTATGGCAAAAACAATAGAATATTGTAAGGTAAAAAATAAATAAATAAAAAAGAGAGAACAAGGGAAAGAGAATGCATAACTTGAAGAGGATTGGGGTTAGGGACAAATGTTCAGAAGTCTGTTTGAATGGCCTATCATAAACAGAATGAAAGTGATGCTACTTTTCACAATGGAAGGAAAATACTGAGCAGTCACATACAAGAAATACTAAAAGTCAAAATTCTAAGCCCAAAATCTGCATTTTACTTCATTAATATCTCATCTGTTTAACATTATTTGGTGTTTTTACTTAGTCACTCACTCATGTCTGACTCCTTTGCAACCCTGCTAGACTCCTTTTCCATAGGATTCCCCAGAAACGATTACTGAAGTGGGTTGCCATTTCCTTCTCCAAAGAACCTTCCTGACACAGGGATCAAACCCACTCTCCTGCACTGGCTGAGAGATCTTTATCACTGAGCCACCAGGGAAGCCCATTTAACATTATATTGTATGCTTAACTGATAAACCATAAGTGCTGTTTCTCTGCTGAAAATTTTGCTGCCTTGGAAATTTCCCCATATCTAACCTGAGTATTTATAGAAGAAAACAGAATAAAAATACAGATTTTAATAACAGGAGTCACTTGTAGCAGACAAATCACTTGTAGCAGACACTTAAAGTTTTGGTAGCCTATGTCCTTTTCCTTCTCTCATTTCTAAAATTTCTAACCTTACCACCTCCCACCTTTCTTATTTATTGTCATGAAAAAATATTTATTATTTCAGAGATTTTAAAGTAAATGGATTGACTAAATATATCTATACCCCAGAACAGACAAAACAATTCTTCTCTCAGCATATCACCCAACTCAGACCACATGCTAAGATTCTTATAAATGTACACAGTACATTATCTGCTCCTTACCAAAAAAAAAAAAAAAAAAAAAAATTGTCTATTTCAGCTACTTGCAGTGACGAATAACACAGCTCGCTGTGTTTCTCTTACCTTACTCCTACCAGTGTCTGAAATAGCTCCTTTGGCGGGAGAATCTATAATTTGAGTGTAGATAACACCTGCACAAATGATTCATTAGTTTAAATAAAGATAAAGCATGTGAACTTGGTGGATTTCTACATTGATATAAATTTAAAATCAAGTTGGATACATGTCATTCCTCAAAAGTTTGGTATAACTGAGAAGTAAAAAGGAAAGTTGGCCAACTTAGGGCTTTGGACTCCAGACTCGAGCCTCAGCTTGATGCTTTCTTCATGGCTTTGGTCATGATTTTCCTCTTCTAGAAAGCCAAATATTAGCTAATAGCATCTTTAAAATCATCCTAGTGATCTCATATTTGAATACTGTGTTATGCTGACATAATACATTGGATAAATAAATATTAAATCTTTGACTTTTCTCTTGAAATTCCTCCTATTGAAAACTTAGCAGATTTATTCATTTAAATACACTAACTTCATTACTTAATATACTTATATTGCTTTTTAGAAATTGACTTCTACCTTTTTTATTTCACAACTTGCTCTAAGTTATTCTTACTAATTTCTAAAGATTCATTTGTACATTCAAAGGCTGAAAAATAGACACCATCTTTTATATTCAGAATAATCTGATGAAATATACTTCACTAAAGTTGATTTAGTAATAACATGATAAAGGTTCCTAACTAAATTTTAGTATATTTATTGTAAACTATTTTGAGACATTAGTTTTTGGAATAACAAGATGGTATATCCTGCAGTGATTTTCTTGAAGCATATAATACACATTTAATTTGTATGTGTGTGTGTGTGTGTGTATACACACATGGAATTCTCCAGGCCAGAATACTGGGGTGGGTAGCCTTTTCCTTCTCCAGGGAATCTTCCCAACCCAGGGATTGAACCCTGGTCTCCTGCATTGCAGGGAGATTCTTTACCAGCTGAGCTACCAGGGAAGCCCAAGAATATTGGAGTGGGTTGCCTGGAAAATCCCATGGACAGAGGAGCCTGGTGGGCTGCAGTCCATGGGGTCGCTCAGAATCGGACACGACTGAGCGACTTCACTTTCACTTTTCACTCTCATGCATTGGAGAAGGAAATGGCAACCCACTCCAGTGTTCTTGCCTGGAGAATCCCAGGGACAGAGGAGCCTGGTAGGCTGCCGTCTCTGGGGTCGCACAGAGTTGGACACGACTGAAGCGATTTAGCAGCATCAGCCTTTCCCTTCTCGAATGGATCTTCCCGATCCAGGAATCGAACCGGGGTCTCCTGCATTGTAGACGGATTCTTTACCGTATGAGCGGCATATATATATATATACGTCATTTGAAGGCTTCCCTGGTGGCTCAGACTGTAAAGAATCCGCCTGCAATGAGGGAGACCTGGGTTTGATCCCTGGATCAGGAAGATCCCCTGGAGGAGAGCATGGAAACCCACTCCAGAATTCTTGCTTAGAGAATCCCCATGGACAGAGGAGCTTGACCGGGTTACAGTTCACGTGGTTGCAAAGAGTTGGACACAACTGAGTGACTAAGCGCATAGTCATTTGAACTGAATAATTGTGTATATCTGTATGTACTAAATTTTCCCCCCTTTTTAGCACCATAACTAAGGTTTCTGAGGCTTCTAAGATGAAACCATTCATGATGGCATGTAACAAGTCCACTTATTTTTTCATGTATACCTTTGCTATGTTCACATTATTATAAATTGCTTTAAAATTTTTTATACAGACTTCTCAGAGAATATTTTCTAGTCAGCAATCTAAATCTACTTCAGCTCCTCAAAAATGACAAGGGGAATGTTTTTTGGGGGGAGGCTGGGGGAAATTTTTATAAGAGATAATACATTGAACCACTTGCATCATGGAAATACTTACTGCCCTAACAGGAACAGTTAACACACTTGTTTGGGGGCTCTGCCTTAGACATACCTGGAATGTGGGTTAAACAAAAGCAATTTCTGGTTACAAGTTAGGATCTCTGGAAGGAGGGTCCCCAAATCAGAATTTTATAAAACTCCTCAGATAATCTTTAGGATTATGAAATTTTAAGAACCTCTAACCCAGAGTGTCTGTCTTTATTTGTCAATTCTGAATCATATCTTTATGGAAGTCAGATCTATAATTTAAAGGGTTTCTCATCTTCATTATATTCTAAGCAAACTATCATGTGTCTTACAGTGAATACTAGACCCTCAATTTGGAACCAGTGTATCTCTTGTTAATGTGAGGTTCCAATATGGTCTAATGTGCCCAGTCATGCTCCTGAATAAAGTGTCAGCCTTTTGCCATTGATTCACCTTCCACTTATTAAGGAAATGGATATTTATTTTAAATGTGAAAGAAATTACAACACCTTACAAATTTTTAAAAACTGACAATACATAAAACATTAATCCAAAACTAACACGATGTTTTTATTCATTGATTGACATAGCTCTTAATACCTTTCCCTCTATAGTTTTACCTTTCCCTCTACTTGAATCATCTTTTTAATTATATTTTATGCAGAGAGAATAAAAAGTTAATCCAATCTTTTCTCATGAGTATGTGATCAAATTTTCATTATCATTATTAGCTTAGAAAAGTTTCTTTCAGTTTATTACTTATTGAAAGTGTTGTAGAAATGGATGTCAGTTTGGGGGATATCTTTCTATAGCTTTTTCTTATATATGAGCAGCAAGATTTGGAAGAGTTTTCCATAGACTAATTTCTTGCTTATTGTACACTACCCACCTACTTCAGACGCCATAAGCATATTCGATTGTGACAAGACCACTGGTCCTGCGCCTATGGATCATGATAGTGGGTATGTCATCACAGTGAGTAAAAGTCAATCATACATTAGAGTGGCTACAAATAACTGCACATAAAAGTGACTGAATCATATAAATTATCTTACTAAACACAAATTAAGTATATTATATACGCAATTCTCTCAAATCAGACTCCAAAAATGTTCACAGTCATTCCAGTACTTATTCTCATCTCTAATTTCACCTTTCTCAGTGGTAAGCACTACAACTCACTCATCTGCTCAGATTGTGCTTTCCAAATCTTAACGATATCTATTTGGTTTGATTTTATGGAGACAGAAAAAGAAAAAAAAAAAAAAAACGCTTGGTAGTTAAAATTTAACTTAAAATTCTATTACTATTTTTAGGCAGAGACCTGGGGCTATGTTTAAACCTCTGCTTCTTAAACAACTCACATATACAATGAGTCATTAAATTATGGTAATTTTATTTCCTACTTCCTATCTAGCACTAGAATCTCATCCCTTCTTCCATTCCATTCCATAGTCTGTCAAGAGCATCTCCTTCCTAGAGAACCATAGCAGCCTCCTCCTGCATTAAGTTTTATCCCCTGCCCCAACTCATTCTCTAGACTGTTCTCATCATTAGAATGTGCATTTAATCATTTAAAATCTCTGATTAATTGCTCCAAAACCTTAGAATCAAGTTTTTGTCCAACATTAGTAAACACAGTGGAGAAGGCAATGGCACCCCACTCCAGTACTCTTGCCTGGAAAATCCCATGGACGGAGGAGCCTGGTAGGCTGCAGTCCATGAGGTCGCTAAGAGTTGGACATGACTGGGCAACTTCACTTTTACTTTTCACTTTCATGCATTGGAGAAGGAAATGGCAACCCACTCCAGTGTTCTTGCCTGGAAAATCCCAGGGACAGAGGAGCCTGGTAAGAGGCCGTCTACGGGGTCGCACAGAGTCGGACATGACTGAAGCGACTTAGCAGCAGCAGCAGCAGTAAACACAGTGCAAAAGATCTTCAGGATTGAATCCTTGTCCACGATTTTCCCCCTTCTCCAGCAAACCCAGGGATCTAGCCAAAGCTGACTGATTTGGTCTTTCATTACAATATATATATTCTTGCCTCAGTATCTTGATAGATTCTGAACCATTACTTAGTCCACTCTGCTTGTTTCACTTGTTTCTTATACTGGTCTATCTTACATCTCAATTTACAAGTCAGATATTATAAGAGAAATGACTCCTGTACTTTTCAATGGAAGTTTGATTTTTCTGTTCTCATGATATTAGTCATATTTTACTCTCACACTTTTGTTCAATTGCCTACCTTTGGGCTTCCCTGGTGGGTCAGAGGGTAAAGCATCTGCCTACAACATGGGAGACCCGGGTTTGATCCCTGGGTCGGGAAGATCCACTGGAGAAGGAAATGGCAACCCACTCAAGTACTCTTGCCTGGAAAATCCCATGGACTGAAAAGCCTGGTAGGCTACAGTCCATGGGGTCGCAAAGAGTCGGACACGACTGAGCAACTTCATTTCACTTCCCCTAGATCATAAGCATAATTGAAGGTAGAAGCAATGCCTTGCTCATTATTGTCTACCAAATAAATTAAACCCAATAAATATTTATTAGAATAAGCAAAGAAACTGAAATAAATAAAAATATTTGGAATCAAACACAGGAGGCATTTTTATGGTATCATGGGGTCACTGAGAGTGGGACACAACTGAGTGACTTCACTTTCACTTTTCACTTTCATGCATTGGAGAAGGAAATGGCAATCCACTCCAGTATTCTTGCCTGGAGAATCCCAGGGATGGGGGAGCCCAGTGGGCTGCCATCTGTGGGGTCGCACAGAGTCGGACATGACTGAAGCGACTTAGCAGTAGCAGCAGCAACATTATTTAAATGGTCCATAAATTTTCCAATGTATAAAACAGGAATAATGATATACACCTCATGGATATGTTTTGAAAATTATTAAGATTACATATAAATAATGAACAGTCCATAGTATGTGCACTGGGAGCACTCAAAAATGAAGTATGCTATCATTAATTAGGTTTTTATCTCTTCACATTAATTTTGAAGTTTATTTTTTGGCATATTCACTTTGGCTAGCTAAAAATACTATCAATCGTTTCATTGGTCAAACCACTGATCAAGAAGTCCTGACTTTTCTCATTTTTTTTCTCTTGGTTCATTGAATTTCTATGCTGGAAATACTGGTCAATGGGCACTCCAATGGGAATAGCTTATTGACCAAGAGGAAAATGTCATTTTACATTATACTGTGATATTCTTTTATCATTCTCATATGCTTTTATGTTCTTGACCAGGGTTTTCTTCTGTATATTAATTTTACAAGAAACAACAGCCTCTGATGAGGGCACTATTAGAATGATTATCTCTCAAAAAAAATCTTTTTTCTCTGGTTCACTTCTTTTTTCTTAAAGAATGAATCCATTTTCACAATTACATATTTTCCTTTTTTAATAAAATTCTGCCAGCTGAAATTGACACAGAGAATTGACCACTTGGTGAGCAATCACTATTTTCTCTCTCTCACACACACACCCACACACAATTTGAGTGAACAAAATGAATCACGTATAAAAAAAAGGAGTGAGTAGGCAAATAAAAACAATAGTATATGAATTGAGGTAAATGGACTGCAACATAATCTTTCAGAAAAATACGTATTTTTCTTATCTAAATTGTCTTTCTGTGAGCTTGAAAAGATTGTGCTGTTCAGGTAAATTGAAATTACTGTGTTGACTATTTTGACAATGCAATCAAATGGTTCAGTCATTCTGTGACCACTAGCTTCTCTGGCAGAATCACAGTCACGGGGACATCTAATGCTGTAAAAAATAATTCTCAATGTAATTTTCAAAAATCTACTGGCTGTAAATAATAATAGAGATGTAAGTTGCATTTCAACTACTAGAGCTTGTTTTTGCATTTATTCTCTATGAAACCTAACTAAATGTATATACAGCACATGGTATATGTGCACAGCTTCACTGTCCATTCAAATTTAGTCTTTTTCATTTGTATTAAAAAAATGAATTGAACCAGATATTTTTAAAGAAAAGTTTACCTTTCATTTCACAGTTTGGTGAAAATAATACTACTCTTTTTGCATTATCTCAAAGTTCTCCCACAAATTCTATGCGTTGAACCCTTGGACTGCAAGGAGATCCAACCAGTCCATTCTGAAGGAGATCAACCCTGGGATTTCTTTGGAAGGAATGATGCTAAAGCTGAAACTCCAGTCCTTTGGCCACCTCATGAGAAGAGTTGACTCATTAGAAAAGACTCTGATGCTGGTAGGGATTGGGGGCAGGAGGAGAAGGGGACGATTGAGGATGAGATGGCTGGATGGCATCACTGACTCGATGGATGTGAGTCTGCGTGAACTCCGAGAGATGGTAATGAACAGGGAGGTCTGGCGTGCTGCAATTCATGGGATTGAAAAGAGTCGGACACGACTGAGTGACTGAACTGAACTGAACTGAACTTTATTATGAATACTATTTTGAAAATAGGCAATATCACTCTCCTTAAAAAGCAAATAAGACATACTGAATAAAAAGCAAGATGCACACACTAAGATACCTAAAATTACAGGTTCACAAATAAAGGTTCTTGATTATTTTTTTCTTATGTAATTATCACTAAATCAAACAAAGTTGTTCTACGTGGTAAAATGATAATAATCTAATAAATATGCAATTTCTTCCTCTGTCAACAACACATATATTTTTCCTCTTTAATAGTCTCTAATTTTTTGATAAATTATAAAGTTTATTATTTTGAACACTGCCCTTACCACTTAAATTTAGGAGAACAAAGTTTTTTTTTTGTTACTTAGAGTATGTTATTAGTTTTGTGTCTGCTTTTTATTATAGTACTTTTACCACTAACGTAGGAAATGAAGGTTCAATTAATGTATTTTGGGGCCTCAAGAAAAAGTAATTTCAAGGCAATATAAATTTTATAGGAAAAAGTCTCACCCAATATACTTCAGAGTATAATAGTTACAGAGTGAAAATAATAGTATATTTATCAATTAATAAACATCTATATAACTTTTTAGAGTCAAATGCTGTCCTAGTCTCATACAAACATGAAAAACCTTAAGACAATAACAATTTAGCAATAAAATTAATCATAAATGAAAAACAGCAATGCACATTTCGGAGAGCAAGTCATTTGACCAGAAAAATGACACTATCATACCTCTGACACCTAGCACATGACAAGCATTCAATAAATAATAGCTGAAGAAATAGATGAATTTTTTTAAACAGATGTGTGTGCCAAGGGCTAAGGGGATAGAAAAAGAAGTGCCCTTCCCTTTTTTTTCAGGAGTAAAGAAAGGTGGAATAAAATAAAGGCTCAAAAGAGAAACTCTTTGATCTGGCTTGAAAGATAGATATGGATTTCCCAGGCATAGAAAGGGATGATGAAAGAGGTAAAGTTTGCCACTAGGAAGGTATGGACATTTCAGGAAGAAGAAATAATTTAAATAAAAGGCATACTATTGAGAATAACATGTTCAAATGTTTTGGACTTCATTGTTAGAAGTTTCCCTGGTTGTTGTTTGGGGCTTCCCTAGTAGCTCAGACAGTAAAACGTCTGCCTGCAATATGGGAGACCTGGGTTCGATCCCTGGGTTGGGAAGATCCCCTGGAGAAGGAAATGACAACCCACTCCAGTACTCTTGCCTGGAAAATTCCATGGATGGAGGAGCCTGGTAGGCTACAGTCCATGGGTTCGCAGAGTCGGACATGACTGAGCGACTTCACTGTGTTCACAGTGTGTTAGAGGTTTGGCACTGAATGGTTTAAAGAATGTTTTAAACATTGTTTTAAAAAAGAAGCATCTCATTTTGAGACAGAAGAAGAACTTTGTCAGCAGTTTGGAGAATGACTCAGAGATGGAAAATCTTGAGGAAAGTAGGCAAATGAATTAACGAGATAATACAACACTTTCCACTGCAGAAGACCCAGGTCATTTCCTGAGTCAGGAAGATGACATGGAGAAGAGAATAGTTACCCTCTCCAGTATTCTTGCCTGGAGAATTCCATAGACAGAGGAGCCTGGCAGGCTACAGACTGTATGCTTAGTCGCTCAGTCGTGTTCCACTCTATGATCCCATGTACTGTAGCCCTCCATGCTCCTCTGTCCATGGGATTCTCCAGGCAAGAATACTGGAGTGAGTTGCCTTGCCCTTCTCAGGCTACTGTCTATGGGGTTACAAAGAGCCCGATATCACTAAGCAACTAACACTTTCCCTTTCACAAAACCTTCTCAGCCATATAGCTAAGAGGGCCTAAACTTGGATATTGAAAAAAGAAAGAAGAGATGGAAGTAAAATTGCCATTTCAGAGGTGAAATGCATGGCATCAAATGGATCAGTATGAAAACACTGCAGGAAATGAAGTTGTACCTGGTTCTCCTGAGTGGATACACCATTCAATGAAGCAGATGGGGGGAAAAAAATCAGTGGGAAAGATAAGCTCTGTTTCAAGAATATGAGATTGAAGGGGATAATGTTAGATTTAGGGCAAAATGACCAAAAGCTGTTAGAAATGTAATTCTTCGATAAAGGTGGGAAGTCGGAACCATCATGTTGGTTCATAGTGTCCAATTTCATAAGGGTTGGAAGGAGAGGAAACTGCACAGTTAGAAAGAAAGTAACTGGAAGACTTTGAAATGATTTTGACAAAACAAGAAAAATCTTATTTACAGTAGCCCAAGGAAGTTAAGATGATAAAAAACAATGGTGGAGTGACATTTTCCAGAATAAAGGGGAAAACTCCAAGTGAATGAGAAAATAAGAGTTGAACTTGGAGTGGAGGTGTAGCTGCTTATTTGCCATATTTGCTGTTTTTCAATGAATATAAACATGGGGAAAACTTTAAACTGAGGAAATAAAGCCAAGGATGTATAAAGATTAGTAATTAGCTTAAAGGGAAGATCATGATGGAGTTAATATGTTAAAAAAAAAAAGATCACAGAGAAAAACATAGAAATCATTGAAAGGATCATTTATAAGAGATCTTTTTTTCAAAGACAAATGAATGTCTAAATAAGAATTTAAAGTATGATTAATAATGATAGAGTAGAATAAAATTGAAAAAATTCATATTTGATGAATTATTTTCTTTAGACTAAAGGTAAATTGGGACAATGGATTTGAAAAGAGTAGTAAAAGTTTGAAACAGCTCTTGTTCAAAAGATTTCTGGAAAATGACAGTCATAAAATGGCATTAAAAATCTTACCTCTTGATTCATTGATAGCATTTGTTCACCCAACTGAATGAATATTTTTCAGACAGAGTTCAGTAAACTCTAACAACTCTATGTTTTGAACTATATTATTGCCCTATTGGGCTGATTTCTACCAAAATATTTATTTCTTCCTCATTATTTCCTTTTCCTTTTACATGGCTGTGAGAATTATTGATCTTTGCATATCATAGAACACATTGTTATAATAGTAAATATATTATTGTTTATATATTTTAAGAATATTGGTTGATTCTGATTGGCATGGACAGTATGATGTTAGAAGACATATGTTTAGATTTGGCCCCTACATTTACTTGTTCTGCATCTTTCAGTTTCCTTAAATTGTTTGGTCATTATTAGAAATTGTAGGAATAATATCTATTGGAAGGATCAACTAGGCTAAAGAGTGTAGTTAAATATAGAAGCCAATGCATAAATCCTACCTATAAACATGTGTAGATTTTCTCTTTGCAGATGTCTCCTTTTGACAATGTAACTTTTGCTGGGACAAAGTTACTACTATACCATTCTTTAGTGTTCATTGATGCCTCAACCCTTTCCATCTTATTTTTTTGGGCTCCAAAATCACTGTAGATGGTGGTTGCAGCCATGAAATTAAAAGACGCTTACTCCTTGGAAGAAAAGTTATGACCAACCTAGATAGCATATTCAAATGCAGAGACATTACTTTGCCGCCTAAGGTCTGTCTAGTCAAGGTTATGCTTTTTCCTGTGGTCATGTATGGATGTGAGAGTTGGACTGTGAAGAAGGCTGAGCGCCGAAGAATTGATGCTTTTGAACTGTGGTGTTGGAGAAGACTCTTGAGAGTCCCTTGGACTGCAAGGAGATCCAACCGGTCCATTCTGAAGGAGATCAGCCCTGGGATTTCTTTGGAAGGAATGATGCTAAAGCTGAAACTCCAGTACTTTGGCCACCTGATGCGAAGAGTTGACTCATTGGAAAAGACTCTGATGCTGGGAGGGATTGGGAGCAGGAGGAGAAGGGGACGACCGAGGATGAGATGGCTGGATGGCATCACTGACTTGATGGACGTGAGTCTGAGTGATGGGACGGGAGTTGGTGACGGACAGGAAGGCCTGGCGTGCTGCGATTCATGGGGTCACAAAGAGTCGGACACGACTGAGCGACTGAACAGAACAGAACAGCAGTGTCTATCACACTCCCTGTTCCCATCTTTCTTGTTCAACACAGAATTAGCTAGATTTGAAGAATTGAGGAAACCAAAATATACCAAAACTGGTTTACTTTAGGAAAGCTACTAGATGAAGGTGAGAATAGATTGAGAAGGTGAATGAAGGAGGACAAAAATGAAAAGTTTGGTAGTAGAATGGGGAAGAGGAATCGGAAACAGTTTTTAGTAACTGTCACTCTGTGGAAATTGTTAGAAAAAAGATAAGATATTTAATATCATTTGTTCTCTTTTGTGGAATGAATTCCCTTCAACTGCTTTGCAAAAGATTCCAGTACAGATGTAATTTATTTTTTTAATACTTTAAAAAAATGTTGGTTTGGCTATTGCTTTGAATGAAACATGAGGAGACCATGTTGTTAGGTTATCACTTCAATCCAGTTACAAAAATATTCTTCACCTGATTGTCTACATGATAGGTCTAACCATGTTCACATTAAATGTGGGCAGTTGAATATGAGGAAATTCAGAACAATATTTATACATAAACTGAACTGGTGAGAAGCACAAGTACTAATTTTCCTAAATTAAATGGCCTCTATGAATCTAAAGCACCATCTTTCTCTATGTTTCTTAATAGGCATGTTTGGATAAATCATATAAATTAGTTTAAATTAATTCCTCTTTCTGCCTCTTAGCTCCAATCCCACCACCCCCTCCAAAAAAAGACTTTCTTAAATGTCCATCTATAAAATTCCCATGGATTCTCATAAAAAATATTCACCCAAATGGCATTTTGAAAGGGAGGGAGAGTGGCATTTTATACATAATTCAAAAAATTATTTTTCTATAAAGCAACTACAATAAAAGATACATGTAAGTAAATATTTGTCTATAAAGCAACTACCAACAAAAGATACATGAGTAAGTGAAACAATATAACAGAGGACTTACTAAATAGAGAAGAACGTCTCTCCATTCAGTTCCATAAATAACCATTTCATTTCTCATTATTTACCATCATATTTTATTTAAATAAACAGATTTTAAAAATCAAATTTAGTACAGTATTAAAAGATATTGAAATGCATTAAAAAAACAAAAATGTATATTTTTATCATGTTAAAATATATATTATATGGCTAAAAACTGGTAAGTAGTGTTACATATGTGTATAAGGGTACACATTTAAAGCATTTGATAATAATAACATGTATTATATATAAACATATGCTCATTCCCTAGTTGAAAAGTTAACATCTAAATGACTCTATTTAGAGTAGAAAATTAAGTATGGGTGATTTAGTCACTAAGTTTTGTCCCATTCTTTAGACCCCATGGACTATAATAGCCTGCCAGGCTTCTCTATCCATAGGATTTCCCAGGCAAGAATACTGGAGTGGGTTGCCATTTCTTTCTCCAGAAAATTACGTATATATTTTAATAACAGATTCAAGTGTTGAATACATAATAGAGAAATAAAAATAATAGATAATTGGCTTGACATGGTATCCTTCAGGATAAATATAATAAAAATGAAATGAATCCTATTTATATGTAAATAGAGAAGAACGTCTCTCCATTCAGTTCCATAAATAACCAGTTCATTTCTCATTATTTACCATCATATTTTATTTAAATAAACAGATTTTAAAAATCAAATTTAGTACAGTATTAAAAGATATTGAAATGCATTAAAAAAACAAAAATGTATATTTTTATCATGTTAAAATATATATTATATGGCTAAAAACTGGTAAGTAGTGTTACATATGTGTATAAGGGTACACATTTAAAGCATTTGATAATAATAACATGTATTATATATAAACATATGCTCATTCCCTAGTTGAAAAGTTAACATCTAAATGACTCTATTTAGAGTAGAAAATTAAGTATGGGTGATTTAGTCACTAAGTTTTGTCCCATTCTTTAGACCCCATGGACTATAATAGCCTGCCAGGCTTCTCTATCCATAGGATTTCCCAGGCAAGAATACTGGAGTGGGTTGCCATTTCTTTCTCCAGAAAATTACGTATATATTTTAATAACAGATTCAAGTGTTGAATACATAATAGAGAAATAAAAATAATAGATAATTGGCTTGACATGGTATCCTTCAGGATAAATATAATAAAAATGAAATGAATCCTATTTATATGCTGAGACATTTGCATAATGAATATTTGTGTAATTAGGGTTAGAATCCACTGTATTAAATTACCTTTTGAGAAACTAGAGGCATCTTGAATTGAGATGATTATAAAGGGTTAAGTCAAAATAGTACAGCAATTATTCTATAAAATTATATTGATGTAATTTACCATTTATTAAGATGATTAAATGTAGTGAGACAGACATAGAGACCAGACTTATGGACAAGGGGAGTGAAGGGGGAGGAAAGAGAGGGTGGGATGTATGGAGAGAGAAATATGGAAACTTACATTACTGTATGTAAAATAGATAGACAATGGGAGTTTGCAGTATGACTCAGGGAACACAAACATGGACTGTGTAACAACCTAGATGTGTGGGATGGGGAAGAAAGTGGGAGGGAGATTCAATGGGGAGGGGACATATGTATACCTATGGCTGATTTATGTTGATGTTTGGCAGAAACAACACAATTCTATAGAGCAATTATCCTTCAATAAAGAAAAATTAATTTAAAAATTAAAAAAATTTTTTAAAAGTTTAAAACTATTTGGAAATGCTTATATAGATTCATTGCTAATTTTCATATCTAAAAGTATTTAGGTTTTCCATCACATAAACATGAGAAAATGTGAAATGGATATGATTTATCTATGATAAATATATTTCTATAAATAAAACTTATTTCCTCTGTTCTATTTTTTCTCCTTTTCCCAAAGACCTCACAATGTTTCATTTTTTGAAATCTTTCCTCTAACCAGGAAAAATCAAGCAGCTGCTACAGATAAAATGAGCATCACCAGCATATATTAAAACTGTCACCTGATGGAAACTGGGGCTCAACATTAGGCCTTCAAGCAATAACCAGCAGTATAATTTTGTAACTCATATATCAATTAACTTTATATTACTGTCACACATGACACTAACAGCTAACAATATTTCTTCATGCTGCTATCTTAATTGCAAAGTATGGGTGCTGAAAGTGAATATCTCAAGATGAAAATATGTCCTATTAAAAAGTATCTCAGCTGTTTGGCAAAATTTATTAGAAATCTATAAATCTAATGGTAGGAAGATTTTTATCTTAGTTTTTAAATAATCTTCAGAATTAATGCAGGCTTTATAGTATATAAAATGATTTTGTATAATTTGGAAGTTTAAAAATATGTTTGCACATAGTGATTTTCTATAAAATCATTGTTACCTATGCAACACAATTACAGGAATCAAGCAGTGCCTAGGATTTCAACAATTCATTTTTTTAGGATGGTAGCAGTGTTTGAGGACTTAGAGAAATGTGATTTTATTTGAAGTTAATGTTATTCAGACTAGTAGTTATAGAAGATTGGAGAAGACAACCAACTTTAGAATATTTGTAGACTATCTTAAGGAAATAGACTGTCAGGGAAAGATTGTAGAGGTGATGTTTGTTTTAAGGGTAATGAGAATGAGGAAGGGGAAACTTTAAAGATGAATTGATAAAAGTTTTTATTAAAGGGAAATACATTAAAATTAATAGTGATGGGCTGTGCAAAGACTTTTTCTTTTCCGATTGCCCCTTTTTAATCTTTAAAATAATAAATTTTTTAAACCAAATTAGAAGGCTTAATTTTCAAACCCTGGGTAAACTTCTATTTTTCTGTAAATCATATGAAACAATAATATATGTATACTTGCAATTATGATGAGAATATCATTAGCTTTCATCATAATCTTACAGGCACTCCTGACCTTAAAAAGGTTAGAAGCACTGGTTGATTATTATCTTTGCCTTTCCACCACATGTCCTGTGATAATGAGGCTTTTGCAAGATAGACCAAAGGAGCTTGGTAGACTGAAAATTCTTAAAAGAAACTGTTTTTCTTCTGCCCAAGCATCCAGTATCATGTTTTGTACATAATAAGTAGAAGTTACTGAATGCAGTTTGAATGAATAAATGGATGAATGAATAAAAATAAATGCCTAGATGGATGACCCAAGAACTTTTTGTCTTGGTAGTATTAGAATATTAATCCTTACCAAGACATTAAACCTGAATGTTCTCCAGTAAAAATTCAGCTAAGAAGTTAATTTTCTTACATCAAATTCCCAGAGAAGTCTTTGCAATATTTATATAATTGATGTGATTAAACATATATGACAGGTAGTTGTGGATAGTCGAGGAAAACTGAAGCAAGGAGCCCAAGGGAAAAAGTAGGAGTATTTGTTGACCCAATTAGGTTCCCAAGGGTTTAAGCAAAGAAATGTCAACCCACAATAAACCATCTCATATTACATTGCATTGATTAACTAAACATATTTATTGGGCATTGCATATATAACAGATCTTAGGCTAGAAGTGAGGTATATAAAAATGTAAAATCAGTGTAATCTATAATCTAAGCTATCTCATAGTCTGGTGGATACAGAGACAGGACAACCAATAAATCAAATTACTACCATTGGAGGCATAAACAAATTGATTCTTCCTTCTAATCATTCTACTAAAGTATGATAAACCTGGATAAACCTAAAATTAAGGAATAAGTGATAAGCACATAATTAAATATATTTCTCCTTTATAGTCAGCATATTTGGACATTTGACTTCTCAATACATACTCATTGATCCTCCTGTAAAGGACATTTCTCGGTATTTTGGCTGAATGTTTCAGCATGCCTCAATGATGTGATAATTGGGCACTAATACACAAATTGTAGCCTTTTAGAATGAAATTTACTTATTTGTTTTTTCACTGGAGGAACTATTTCTCAAGGCAGGCTGAATTTATTCAGTACAGAAATCCATTCCTTTCTAGGATACAAAACGTTTCACAGTGGAGTTGGATCACAAACCCTTCTAAAGCAATAGAGAACAGGATATTTAAATAGTGTGGGTGGAAAAACTGATTGTGAAACTTGAAATTCAGACTAGCATTTGTGCTTTCCATTCTCTGTTAGGAATATCACAATGCGGCTTCAAAAAAGTGGAAGCTGAATAATTAGAGCAGCAGTGTATTTCCAGGGGACTACTGAGCCAGAAGATCTCAGATTTCTGAGTTTGGACAGAGAAAGAATATTGACTTGTTTTTGTTTGTTTTTTTTTTTTTTTCTTTTTATAATGTTTATATTGATAGGTACAGCCAGAATATTAATGCACCGAAGATGGTTCATCTTAGGAAAAAACAAAACAAAACATCATGCTATTCTTACCGGATTTAAGAAAAGAAAAAGAAAGTGAGGTCGCTCAGTTGTGTCTGACTCTTTGTGACCCCATGGGCTGTAGCCTACCAGGCACCTCTCTCCATGGGATTTTCCAGGCAAGAGTACTGGAGTGGGTTGCCATTTCCTTCTCTAAGGGATCTTCCCAACCCTGAGATCAAACCCCAGTTTCCTGCATTGCAGGCAGACACTTTCCCGTCTGAGCCACCAGGGAAGCACTTATATGAGAGAAGATACTATATGGGAAATAAATGTTGTGGCACTATTGCTAGCCATGTATCTTTTCAAATGGGATCACCAGTCAATAGGGAGAATATATTAAGTTTATATCAAGCCAAAAGTACAAGTTCTACAACATATGTAACTGACTTTTCATATGTGTACATTCATACATGTAGCACTGAGCATTCTTAAAAGTTGTAAATGCAGTCCAAATGATGAGACAAGAGAATATATGTCACAGGAGATTCCAAATTCATTTAGATCATAAAAAACAAACAAACAAACAAAAACTTCTCAAATTTGAGACTTTCATGGGAATCTTCTTTTGCACTGGCAATCAAAAAAAAAAAAACCAGCAACAACAAACCAAAACCACTAAATGAAGCCATACATCAAACTGTTACCGGATCATGGCATCCGGTCCCATCACTTCATGAGAAATAGTTGGGGAAATGGTGGAAACAGTTTTTTTGGGCTCCAAGATCACTGCAGATGGTGATTGCAGCCATGAAATCAAAAGACGCTTACTCCTTTGAAGGAAAGTTATGACCAATCTAGACAACATATTCAAAAGCAGAGACATTACTTTGTCAACAAAGGTCCATCTAGTCAAGGCTATGGTTTTTCTAGTGGTCATGTATGGATGTGAGAGTTGGACGGTGAAGAAACCTGAGTGCCGGAGAAGTGATGCTTTTGAACCGTGGTGTTGGAGAAGACTCTTGAGAGACCCTTGGACTGCAAGGAGATCCAACCAGTCCCTCCTAAAGGAGATCAGTCCTGGGTGTTCATTGGAAGGAGTAATGTTGAAGCTGAAACTCCACTATTTTGGCCACCTGAAGAGAAGAACTGACTCATTTGAAAAGACCCTGATGTTGGGAAAGATTGAGGCAGGAGGAGAAGGGGTTGACAGAGGATGAGATGATTAGATGGCATCACCAAATCAATGGACATGAGTTTGGGTAAACTCCAGGAGTTGGTGATGGACAGGGTGGTCCCATGTGCTATGGTTCATGGGGTTGCAAAGAGTCGGACACGACTGAGCGACTGAACTGAACTGAAATGATGAAAGTAAAGAAAACCTATTTTACATTCTGCTAGAAGGGAAATGAACTCGAAAGAGACCCTAGAGATATTAACTTAGGAAAAAATAATTATACTGCTTAATCTGATTTGAATTTTAGAAGTCAAAATAGATTTGTTGTGGTTTAGTTGCTAAGTTTTGTCTGACTCTTTTGTAATGCCATGTACTATAGCCTGCCAGGCTCCTCTGTCCATGTGATTTTCCAGGCAAAAATACTGGTATGAGTTGCCATTTCCCTCTTCAGGGTATCTTCATGATCCAGGGATCAAACCCACATCTCCTGCAGTGGCAGGCAGAATCTCTACCACAGAGCTTTCTGGAAACTCCCCACCATAGATTGATCCTAACAAAAAAGCACAGATCAATTGTTTACTCACCATCATAAACTAATGGGATGTAGCCAAATGAAAGACATTTATAAGTCACTATTATAATAATCCTCATACTTGAATCTCCTCAGCATTGGTTGAATAAAAAAAAATAATAGTACTGAAATGAGTATTCGTGCCTTCCAGAAAGAACTCATTCTTGGATTGCACCCATGCTTTAGTTTAGTCATCTCAAAAAATAGTTCATAGAAGATTTGAATTTAATTAATACTTCTCATTAAAATTCATTTTAAGTAATGAATTTTAAATAAATACTTTCATGCTCATTAATTAATCATATAAAATAAGAATTAACTATTAAAGTGAATTTTAAAATTGAATCAAGCGTATATACTGAGATTATATTAGGAAAAAAAAACCCTTTAGGTTATCTTTATTAAAACAAATTTTATCCTTCAAGTATTTATTGAGCATAGGCTTCAGATCCAGTCTGTTTCAGGTACTTGAAAACTGATTAAAAAAAAAAAGTCAGATATCCCAGGTCTCATGGGAGACAAAAACTATGGAATTAACGTTTGTAAAGTCAATAAACATATTTGATGGTTACAAGTTAGAGTTTCCAGATAAAATAAAGGACTATCATACTTATAAAAGTAAATGTGTTTTTAAGATAAATGAGAAATAACTTTTTGGTATATGTATGTTCTTTATTGCATGTTTTGTGGGACATACATACACTAAAAATATATTTGCTGTTTATTTGAAATTTAATTTAATGAGGCACATCATATTTTTATTTGCTAAATATAGCAACCTTATGGTAGATGCTATAGGAAAAAAGAAGCATAAGAATAAAAGGGGGGTACAGGGCTTGCTGGGAGTATGTAGTGGGGGGAGTGTGGAAGTAAAGTAAAAATTGATATAAATTTGTAGGAGATGACTTATTCAGCCAAAGGGTTATTTGGGGAAAAAAATGTTCTAACCAGATGGATTGCTAGAAAAAAGCTACCAAAACAAAACTGTGTTTAACTTGATAGAGAAATAATTTAATCTTTTGAATGAAAGATTACTAATGACTTAATGGATGTGTACCCCCTCAACATAGTTAAAGAAATTTCTCAAGATGATTGTTGTACATGGTCACTATACAATGCAGGTATGAGCTGTCTCTACAAAATCACATTTCTTAATGACAAGTACCTACAATTCCTTATTTAAAAAAAAAAAATGCTGATCCAAATGCTTCTGGGCAGGTGGGAAATTGTTTGTTTGTTTGTTTCTCTTTCAGAGGTAAATTCATTTTCCACAAGTAAAATATTCATACTGGTTATGTGGTATATGGCCTTAGAAATAATATATCTCTAGAACAAAGTAGCTAGTTGTCTTTCAGTAGATTCCAAATTAATGCAGTTTTGTTTCAAATGAGCATTCTCTTTAAAGAAGCCTTGGGAATCGTTCCACACCGTTAATGGGAATGCAAATTGGTATAGTCACAATGGAAAATAGTAAGGATGTTCCTTTAAAAACTAAAAATAGAGCTACATATATGACCCAGCAACCCCACTTCTAGGCATATACCCAGAGGAAACCATAATTTGAAAAGATACATGCATCCCATTGTTTAATTGCAACACTGTTTACAATAGCCAGGGTATGGAAGCAACCTAAATGTCCATTAACACAGGAATAGACAGAGATGTGGTGAAAAGTGAAAGTGAAGTCACTCAGTCGTGTCCAACTCTGCAACTCCTTGGACCACCAGGCTCCTCCATCCATGGGATTTTCCAGGCAAGAATACTGGAATGGGCTGCCATTTCCTTCTCCAGGAAATCTTCCCGACCCAGGGATTGAACCCGGGTCTCAAGAGATGTGGTACATATATATATAATGGAATATTACTCAGCCATCAGAAGAACAAAATAATGTCAATTGTAGCACTCAGTGGGTAAAGATTCTGCCTGCAATGTAGGAAATGCAGGTCAATCCCTGGTTCAGGAAGATCCCCTGGAGGAGGGCAGGACAACCCACTCCAGTATTCTTGCCTGGAGAATCCCATGGACAGAGGAGCCTGATGGACTACAGCCATAGGGTTGCAAAGAGTTGGGCATGACTGAAGTGACTGTACACACACATTTGCAGCAACATGGATGGGCCTAGAGACTGTCATACTGAGTGGAGTAAGTCAGACACAGAAAAGCAAATATATCATATCACTTATATGTCAAATCGATAAAAATTGTAAAAAAGAAATTATTGATGAAACAGAAATAGAGTCACAGATGTGGAAAACAAATGTATAGTTACCAGGGGATAAAGTAGGCAAGGGGTAAATTGGGACATTGAGATTGATGTACACACACTACTATATATAAAATACACAACTAATAAAGACCTACTGCATAGCACAAGGAATTCTACTCAATACTCTGTAATGGTCTATGTGGCAAAATAATCTGAAAGAGTTCAGTTCAGTTCAGTTCAGTCGCTCAGTCGTGTCCGACTCTTTGCAACCCCATGAATCGCAGCACGCCAGGCCTCCCTGTTCATCACCATCTCCCGGAGTTCACTCAGACCCACGTTCATCGAGTCCGTGATGCCATCCAGTCATTTCATCTTCTGTTGTCCCCTTCTCCTCCTGCCCCCAGTCCTTCCCAGCATCAGAGTCTTTTCCAATGAGTCAACTCTTCGCATGAGGTGGCCAAAGTACTGGAGTTTCAGCTTTAGCATCATTCCTTCCAGAGAAATCCCAGGGCTGATCTCCTTCAGAATGGACTGGTTGGATCTCCTTGCAGTCCAAGGGACTCTCAAGAGTCTTCTCCAACACCACAGTTCAAAAGCATCAATTCTTCGGGGCTCAGCCTTCTTGGCAGTCCAACTCTCACACCCATACATGACCACAGGAAAAGCCATAGCCTTGACTAGATGGACCTTAGTAGGCAAAGTAATGTCTCTGCGTTTCAATATACTATCTAGGTTGGTCATAAAATTTCTTCCAAGGAGTAAGCGTCTTTTAATTTCATGGCTGCAGTGACCATCCACAGTGATTTGGGAGCCCCCCCAAAAAAGTCTGACCCTGTTTCCACTGTTTCCCCATCTATTTCCCATGAAGTGATGGGACCAGATGCCACGATCTTCATTTTCTGAATGTTGAGCTTTAAGCCAACTTTTTCACTCTCCTCTTTCACTTTCATCAAGAGGCTTTTTAGTTCCTCTTCACTTTCTGCCATAAGGGTGGTGTCATCTACATATCCGAGGTTATTGAAAGAAGAGTAGATATATGTATATATATAACTGATTCACTTTGCTATACATCTGAAACTAGCATAACATTGTAAGTCAACTATATTCCAATAATTTTTTTTAAAAGAAGCTTTAAAATAGTTCCAAAAAAAAAACTTGACAGAATGTGGTCCACTGGAGAAGGGAATGGCAAGCCACTTAAGTATTCTTGGCTTGAGAACCCCATGAACAGTATGAAAAGGCAAAATGATAGGATACTGAAAGAGGAACTCCCCAGGTCAGTAGGTGCCCAATATGCTACTGGAGATCAGTGGCGAAATAACTCCAGAAAGAATGAAGGGACGAAGCCAAAGCAAAAACAGTACCCAGCTGTGGATGTGACTGGTGATAGAAGCAAGATCCGATGCTGTAAAAAGCAATATTGCATTGGAACCTGGAATGTCAGGTTCATGAATCAAGGCAAACTGGAAGTGGTCAAACAAGAGATGACAAGGGTGAACGTCGACATTCTAGGAATCAGTGAACCCAAATGGACTGGAATGGGTGAATTTAACTCAGATGACCATTATATCTATTACTGCGGGCAGGAATCCCTTAGAAGAAATGGAGTAGCCATCATGGTCAACAAAAGAGTCCAAAATGCAGTACTTGGGCACAATCTCAAAAATCACAGAATGATCTCTGTTGGTCTCCAAGGCAAACCATTCAATATCACAATTATCCAAGTCTATGTCCCAACCAGTAACGCTGAAGAAGCTGAAGTTGAACGGTTTTATGAAGACCTACAAGATCTTTTAGAACTACACCCAAAAAAGATGTCCTTTTCATTATAGGGGACTGGAATGCTAAAGTAGGAAGTCAAGAAACACCTGGAGTAACAGGCAAATTTGGCCTTGGAATGCGGAATGAAGCAGGGCAAAGACTAATAGAGTTTTGCCAAGAAAATGCACTGGTCATAGCAAACACCCTCTTCCAACAACACAAGAGAAGACTCTACACTAAGGAGATCAACCCTGGGATTTCTTTGGAAGGAATGATGCTAAAGCTGAAACTCCAGTACTTTGGCCACCTCATGCGCAGAGTTGACTCATTGGAAAAGACTCTGATGCTGGGAGTGATTGGGGGCGGGAGGAGAAGGGGACGACCGAGGATGAGATGGCTGGATGGCATCACGGACTCGATGGATGTGAGTCTGAGTGAACTCCGAGAGATGGTGATGAACAGGGAGGCCTGGCGTGCTGTGATTCATGGGGTCGCAAAGAGTCGGACACGACTGAGCGACTGAACTGAACTGAACTGAACTGAATGGTTGGTTTTGATAGCATTAGGAGTTTATGGCCGGGAGACACAAGAGTGTTCTAACTTGGTCTTGTAATAATCACATTTTCTTTCTGTGAGATTCCCCAGAGGAAACTGTATATAGGGTAAGCAATAATAATAATAAATAGGAACTCAAAGCAACATCTTAATGCATGCGTGCCTGACAATCCAATGAAGTCTCTTAAGTATACTAGTAAGATACACAGGAATAAATGATTGCTGTTTGTTTACACAAACTTATCAGTCTGATTCTATTCATTCTAAGACCAATATGGCCAGCTGAGCCAGGCTGCAAGTCCATTACCATCCATTTCAATGAAAATAGGAAGTAAAAGACAGAATATGGGGACTTCCCCCGAGTGAATACTAACACGTTTCCCAACATATTCCTTGAAGGGAATATATACAAGAAAGAAAAGGAGAAAAGCCAGAGTCAGATCCATGGTCTGAGGCAGCCTAACTCACCAACTCCCTGGCAGGAAGTGCTGGAAGAAAAGTGTGAAAAACACACTTACCAGCCCCAAACCAAGAGATGAATTTGGAGACACGGAGCACAGCAAAAGTGAGACTTTTAAGGATGATCTTGCAAGATTGGGTGCCTGGTGGGCAGGCATACCCAGAGCAGTTACAAAAAATGATTTGTTCCCTAACACACAGATCCCTCCCCAGTTCCTCATTGGCTGAGTGCTGGGTGTACAGTCTTCCCTGAGGTCACCTAAGTTTCATTAATTCCTTATTGGGTATCTTCTTTCTCCCTTCCCAACTTACATCTGCATTTTTCAACAAAGGCTTTCTTGCTAGTTTATCCCTTCCCCCAACATCTTGTTTGCTTAGGCACTCTCCATGTGCATGAGCTTTGTGTCAGGTCCCCAGCTCCTTAGGTAAGTTTAAAGGCAGGGCACAGGCAATGGGTGAATTCCTATCTCTTTAGGATCCAGCCTGATCTCCTTCCCTCAATGCTGACTTGATCTAAAGTGTCCAGGCTTCAGCTTTGCCTTGAAAATGGACCACTTTAAGTTTCTATTTCTTACAAAAGAACACCCGGGAAGAGAAAGGACCAAAGAAAGGACCCAGGTTGGTGAACTGGCTCAGCTATACCAAAATAGGTGTTAAAGTGCACGGTGCCACACGTGTACCCTTTGAAGCGTCATTTACCCAACCCAATAATCAAATGGATTCAAAGAAGTGTTCTGAAATCTGTTCAGTCAGAATAACAAATTATCTTTGGAGGAACAGGGAGGGATAAGAGAAATTAAGAAAAAGGAGCATCCTCCATTCCTACAGATTTATCATTGGTCAAATTTATTGACCAGTCTTTTTAAAAAAGAGAATCTCATTGGGATCAGCTCTTAGAGAATATACTTGAGAAAACAGTGCATTACAGTGTACACATAACCTTAAAGCCACAGCTGAAATTAGTGAATCTAAAATTCAGAAGTTGCCCTCCTTTCCTTTAGTAGTATTACAATTATATATCTCCACTAACTGGGGATTTTGAGACCTGAAATTTGAAATATTGTAGATCAGGAAAAGCTCTCATCTTTCTAGGAATGGATAGTAGTAGAACCTTTCCTGGATCAGTTACCTTGATGCTGAGTATATGGAGGATTATGAAGCTGGACAGAGGGAGGAATTCATAAATCTCGAAGAGCATCTAGCCACTTTTGATACTTCACAGCCTACTGAAGTTAACTTGAATAGGAAAGGGCATGCACAATGCATGGTTTGGGCCAGATGACTTTGTGCTTTACTTTCTACCTAGGACACTGTTTTATCACAGGACAGTTATTTGTAATGGTAAAATCCACTGCTTTTGTGATTAATTTAGGGTGCTGTTTTGAGTGTTCCTGCTAGGGTAACAAAAAATCAGCCTCCTAAAGCCATCATCACTTCCTTTGTTATATATTTCTGTGTTTACTATTCATAGTAAAGAATGTATTAGTACAATTGCCCAATTCTTAACGTTCTTGAAGAATTGAAAAATAGTTACAGTGGGTGACACACTATTTGTTTTCTATGCACCAAAAAGCAAGTTCACCTTGTATTTTGTTTGCACCGTTTTCCATTTCCTTGCAGTTCTGGATAACCTTCCATCAGCATATTCCTTGAAATGAGCTTGAAGTATTTGTTCTATATTTTATATTGAACTTGGGCTCCTGTCTTTTGCAGACAAATGACTTGTTAACATATTGTTTTTGAAGCACAATTAGCATTTCTGTGAACCAGGGATTAGGCGCTGTGTGTAGATTAGGAATAATTTATGTCGAATTAATAATTGATGTTTTCCCCTACTCTGACTGAGATTTTGTTCTGCATAATATGAGAAGAGCAGAGTACTCCCTAGTGATGACAAGAGAAAGCATTTTTCAAGTGCAAAGAACACTAAAACATTGACATCTGCTTCAATGGGATTTTTAACCTCTTGACTGCTAAATAATGGAAATTATTGGATCCCAGATTTTTTTGTCACTATTTTTGCCTTTTGAAATTAGAAAATATGTGCATATAATAATGCCAGAGTTCAAAATTCAAAAACTCGGTGACCTCACATATGTAGAGGGCACCGATAAAGTGAAAAGGACGCTAAGAAGACCCTAGGGCAGTCTGAAAAAGGAGCCACAAAGCTTATACATTAACATTCACTAATTTTTGTCAGGAGAAACTCCCTCAGATGCTCATAAAAGTAATCAATCTACATATAGTTTTTCAAATAGGCTTTCTAAATTTAAAAGGAATTATAGGCTTATTATAATAATTCCAATAATACAGAAGTATTTATAGTAAAACATAACTCTGCCACCTCCCCTACTTCCATTCAGCTTCCCAACAAAAGGAAGTATTAATTATTTCTAGCATGTAAAATTCAACAAGCTGGAGTATTTTATTTCTTAGATTAAAGCAAGCAATTAGTATTGCTGAGAAAGGCACCTGGAAGGTGCTAGAAACCCTAATAGTCTGTCTATGAGGATGGAAACAAAAATACAAAATAAAAAGAAAACAACCAAGACACATTTACACAGTTGCAAATACTCCAGAATCATGACACTCCATAACATTAGGTTTACACCAGGTTTCAAGCAGTAAAAGAATGTGTTCAAATGTGACAAAAATCCTGTAACAGCTTTTTCCAAAGTGTGGGATTAGAGCTTGTTACATGCAATATGTTTAGCACAGAGAATACCCCCCCCAAAAAAAAATCTCATTAGTGTTACAATAGATCACCCTAGCCTCAGTTTTAGTTTTAATATTTTCACCCACCTGTCATTATCAAAAACCCACTTTCATGGCCCATGTCAAAATGCATTCCAAAATGTTAAATTGAAATATAGAAGCATATTAATATTTACTGCCATCTCTTGTACATTCACTTTTCTGTCTGTCATGTTCTATACTTTGTTCTTAAACTCATGAAATGCCCCATGTCTTAACATTTTTATTACCTTTCAATCTGCCACTTAGATTTGACTCTCTGTGTAGCAGAAGTCACTGTCTTCCCATTGACCAAGAGGACCTTAATATTCCTTCCATTTTGACTAAAGCTGGCTCCCTGAGTCTCAGTCTCCGACTTTCCTTTTTCTAGAACATTACATAAGAAAACTGAAAATTGTAAATTCTCTTAGTGCCCCTTTGAGATTGAGAGCTTTTAAAATGCTTTTTGCCTGTTGGGCTACTTGGTAATGTGTTTCTCTGAGACTTGGGAGCCATTCCTGTGATAATTAATCTTCAAGGAATACGGTGCCCCTGTTACCCAGTCTGTGGGAAAGTATACCTTAATTTCAGGGGATACTTTGCTCCAAGATGTAAATCTGCCTCCTGTCATGAAAATATGAGGAAGTATCCTTTTCCTTTGGATAGTATCACCGATTCAATGGACATGAACTTGGGCAAGCTCTGGGAGATAGTGAGGGACAGGAAGGCCTGGTGTGCTGCAGTCCAGGGGGTCACAAAGAGGTGGACACAGCTTAATGACTGAACAAAAGCATCCTTTTTCTTTGGCTACAGCTGGTTAGCAAGCAAAGGTGGTCTAAGGGTTTCCACTTCCCTCAGAGGAATTGAGTGGATTAAGACTGAACTCTCATCTTTCTCCCCCCGTTATTCCATGAGTCTTGAAGACAGTGTTCCTTGTCTGTTTAAATTTGTCTCATGCTGTTTTTGATTTGATACCATCAATATATTGATCCACTTTACCTTCTACTTTTCCAGTCTTAACCTTCCTATCAAGTCAATACTTCACCTTCTCTACTGTCACATCGTGGTTGCCTTGCACGACTATAGAGAATTAAACCATCTTTTTCACATTTACATGGGAGTTTTCCCAAAGTTTACTACTTTCTTCAATCTAGGTTGTTATCAGCTNAATATATTGATCCACTTTACCTTCTACTTTTCCAGTCTTAACCTTCCTATCAAGTCAATACTTCACCTTCTCTACTGTCACATCGTGGTTGCCTTGCACGACTATAGAGAATTAAACCATCTTTTTCACATTTACATGGGAGTTTTCCCAAAGTTTACTACTTTCTTCAATCTAGGTTGCTATCAGCTATGCTAATACTAGGTATTTACACTTATTAAAGAGAACTTTATCAATTTGATAGCATGAATGACATTTCAAATTAATTTCATTTGTTTCTTCCTTACTCATTGCTACCAATGTAATCTCAAATACATATATATATATATGACAGTGATAGTCTTCTGTTAAGACCTAAATTATTCCCACCGCCTTTCCTGCTAAAAATTTACTTTCGGTTTAGAACAGGGGTTTTATCATCTAACCCTGCCTGTATCACAGTCTTTTGTTTTCACCATGTCCCACAGTATCATCTGTGCTCCCGTCATACTGACTGACTGACAACTTACTAAGGTTTCAGAGTGTTTTCTCTATCTTCGACTTTGCTGACACAATTCTGTCCTATCATAGGTACACCCACTCATTCACCCATTCATTCAAAGGTTCTCTGAAATATTTATTAAGCACATATTAAAGGTTTGTTAGAAATTTTCCTTCTGTTTGTGCCTCATGACACGATCTTCTTTTCAAGACTCCGGTTAGTGCAATTTCTATAAAGCATTTTTAATGCCTCCTATAATGTTGAATTAACCTCTCTCCATTTTGCCCAACTTTGTTACTTTCTACTGTCATATAACCTATAGCATTTTGGGGCACATAATAACATATTTGAAGTGAAGTGAAATGAAGTCGCTCAATTGTGCCCAACTCTTTGCGACCCCATGGGCTGTAGCCTACCAGGCTACTCTGTCCATGCGATTTTCCAGGCAATAGTCCTGGAGTGGATTGCCATTTCCTTTTCCAGGGGATCTTCCCAACCCAGGGATCGAACCCGGTCTGCCAACAGTTCAGTTCAGTTGCTCAGTCATGTCCGACTCTTTGCAACCCCATGAATTGCAACACACCAGGCCTCCCTGTCCATCACCAATTCCCAGAGTTCACCCAGACTCACGTCCATCAAGTCAGTGATGCCATTCAGCCATCTCATCCTCGGTCGTCCCCTTCTCCTCCTGCCCCCAATCCCTCCCAGCATCAAAGTCTTTTCCAATGAGTCAACTCTTCGCATGAGGTGGCCAAAGCACTGGAGTTTCAGCTTTAGCATCATTTTATTGCTGAAGCCTGGCTTGGAGGATTTTGAGCATTACTTTACTAGCATGTGAGATGAGTGCAATTGTGCGGTAGTTGGAGCATTCTTTGGCATTGCCTTTCTTTGGAATTGGAATGAAAACTGACCTTTTCCAGTCCTGTGGCCACTGCTGAGTTTTCCAAATTTGCTGGCAGATTGAGTGCAACACTTTCACAGCATCATCTTTCAGGATTTGAAACAGCTCCACTGGAATTCCATCACCTCCACTAGCTTTGTTCATAGTGATGCTTTCTAAGGCCCGCTTGACTTCACATTCCTGGATGTCTGGCTCTAGATGAGTGATCACATCATCATGATTATCTGGGTCGTGAAGATTTTTTTGTACAGTTCTGTGTATTCTTGCCACCTCTTCTTAATATCTTCTGCTTCTGTTAGGTCCAGACCATTTCTATCCTCTATTGAGCCCATCTTTGCATGAAATGTTCCCTTTATTTAACTAGTGACAAACCAGAAACTGCTTTGATTCTAGTAAACAATGAGTGTTTTAATGGGTGGAGGAACAACCTTGTCTATTTTGACTAAATTTTAGTTATTTTTGTCTCTTTTTGACTTAATTAGTTTGACGCCTCTACCTGTTGGTTTAGTGCTGTGAATGCAACATCTCTTACAGGTACTGCTTGCATAAACTGAGTTTTGATCCTTGGTCAATGACCTCATTTAATGGCCTATTCCTTATATAAAAATATGATGCAAGTTGTTCATAAGATGGTCTGTTGAGGAAAAAAGTCCTTGAGCCTGTTTAATCTTTGAAATGATTATACTTCACAAAAATAATTACAGAAACATCTTGTCTCACAAGAGCTCTCCATGCATGAATCATTCTGGATATATAATTTTTTTTCCCAGTAGCTTAGCACTTTAAATACCCAAAATGTTCTAGTGAAAGAAAGTATTTCATGTATTTATTATATATGCCATTTATTTTAATTAGAATTTATGGGACTGAACTAATATCTTCTAATATTTTCTTTAACATATAGGGTCATCAATTTGGATAGCCTTTGACTTCAAGTTATGGTACTTTCAGGAGCAAGTCAGTGTTTTAGAACAGTGAGCCCTCTGGCTGCTCTTCACATATCCTCCCTTTCATAGAATTTCTCTATCTCAATTATACACTGTTTTTTGGAAGCTTGAAAACCATATACTCTAGTTTGTAAAAGTTTTATGTCAAACAATAGAAAGGTCACACTAATATTTTGGCCAGTAGAATTTCTTACAATATTACCTGTTCAAAAGCCAAAAAAAAAAAAAAAGAGATTTTATGATTATCATTTGGAATTGCAGATGGTTTCATTTCTTGGACAGCTGAGTTCTTGGTAGGTAAATTAATTTTGATGGGTTCTGATATTGAGATATTAGCAATGAAAACAATTCCTTACTACACAGTAATGTTTTATGATAGCTAAGTAAGATTAGAAACACCCTTTTTGGTCATTGTGAATCAAACCTGGTACATTATGTAGATTAGGGATTAATAATTATAATGCAATTGGAATGATCAGAGACTCTTAAAAAGAGCATGTCCTTAACCTCCTCTAAACTTGCTAATAATCTGAGATTACAGACTAACGATCAGTTTGTATATTGCCTCTAATTCTTGTCAAACTTGGCAATATCCATAATTTGAAATCTTAAGTATTTGCAATTTTGTGCCAATAAAACTGAATTGATTTGGAAAGCTGGAAATTTTACACCATCACTGCCTTTTATTTGCTGTCATTTATTCAACATATCTATAAGGAAAATGGTGCAGTGGATAGTATGATCAATTTTATGAATTTCAAAATCTAAAATGAGCGTATAATTGAATTGCCTGTTTCCTGGCTTTTCTTGAGGGAATTGTGTATGGTGCTAAGAAGGGCATCCAAGAGACTGGCATTTCCTTAGGCATGCAGTTTTATAGTGAGATGCTTTCTTGAGCAAATGTATTTGGGTAAAGGGAGAATGTTAGGGGTAGCAGGGGCTTCAAGACGTTCAGTAGAAGTGCTCATGGACAAATTCTATGCATGTCATGAACTCCTTCTAAAAATGGAGGCGTGCACTTGAAGGGAGGCATCCTGCTCTGTGAAATGTTTTAACTGACAGGGGTCAGTAGGGACAAATCACATTTTTGACTTGCTGTTACTGAAGAGGAACTATTTGAATTTAAAAGTCAAATGTGAATTAGTGGTGGGATAGGATCAACATGGCATCCCCTTTCCAACCTAAACTCTAAAAATGACAGATGATATTGACACAATTATGGAAAGAAAGCAAAGCTGATATTGAATAATGCATGGGGGTTAGGGGTGTCAATCCCCCATGAAGTAAAAAATCCACAGCATAACTTTATAGTGTGCCCTTATTGGGTCCTATAGTATCTGCAGTTTCCCACACTTGGGTTGTGTAGTACTCTAGCATGTATTTGTTGAATCCATCTTATTCAAGCGGCACCTGTGTAGATATATAAATATGAGCATAAAGGTGGAAATATAGATATAAATGCCAGCCTTGAAGAACAAGTGTACTATCAATGGAAATACCCTAAAAGAAACCTACTACTTATGGCTACTTACACCAGTATTCTTGCCTGGAGGATCCATGGACAGAGAAGCCTGGCAGGCTACAGGCCATGGGATCTCAAAGAGTCAGACATGACTGAGCATTTAACACACGCGTCTGTTACACTTTTCTCCCCCATAACCTCCCCATCTCTGGACCTAAGCAACTACTTATCTACTTTCTGTCTCCTGAATTTACCTCTTCTGGACATTCCACGTAATCTTTGAACTATTTTTGCAACTCTTTAGGAAGCTTAAAGTTACCTCAGAAAAGAAAAACAATATTCATTTTTCTATTATCTTTTTGGATGAATATTTGTCCTTGTATAGAACATTAGATATGTTATATAACTAATATGAAAATAGAAGGTGCAGAAACATAGACCAGTGTCTAGTTTGACTCTGGATATTAAAAAAACAAAAACAAAAAGCCAAGTGTGACTCAACACCCTGCATTTTAAGCACTACACTGCATCGCCACATATTGTACAAATATGTGTGCGATGCAGATATTGTCTTACTCATCTCTACATCTGCTCCTGTATGTAGCAGTTCTGGCATACACTAGGTAATTAATAAATTTTTGTTGAATAAATGCCAGCATTATGGCATATATTAATAAATGAATAAGTGAATTAATCCTTTCATTTTATATAAGTCAAAAATACTGGTTTAATTGAATGGACTTTCAAAATGAGTTCATTTTATAGTCTTTTAAAAATAATCTACATATCATCAATCTTTTGTATTGTTTATAATCAGAACATGTAAAACTTTAATCCTGATTCTGCTCTTTACCATCTTGATCAAATGATCTAATCTTGTAAATATGCTTTAGTTAATTTACCTAAAAATGACCAAGGTAATATGTCCCCATAACATTGTTATTGAAAATTCCTGTAATGATGTAATTTTTTGAAGAATCATATGAGGAATTATTATATGAAAAGCTGTGAACTGGAAGATACATTTTCATATGATGGTATGAAATGTTTTTAAACATATCTGATGCATTCCTATATGAATTCGCTCAGAGTACCTCATAGTAATAAATAGTTGAATTTTCTTGAGCAACATAAAACCGTTCTCAGACTTATCTGGCTGACCCAGATGGGTCCTAAAGAAGATTCTTTCTATAGAAGAGTTTTCATTTACACATGTGAGTTCCCATTGATGTCAAAGCAAATATCAACCAAGAAAAGATGCTCTTAAGCTGTCTAACTGCTCAGATGTCTGACACAGGGATTCAGAGTGAAGAAGGATAAAATATAAAAATAGGTCTCATGGTGTTTGAGAAACAAGTAGATACAAGTTAAAATGTAAGAAAATGGTTTTTGCCATGAATCAGAATTAAAGGTGCAAGACGAGTAAATTAACAACAAATACAGATCAATTTAATTATAATTGGTATCTAAAATGTACATGAGGAATAGAATAGAGTTCTTTCATAGTTTTAATCACACAACAAAAAACATTTTATCCAATATTAGTATGCTTATATGTTCCGAGAAAGGAAAGGCAAGCAAGTGTCAAAGAAGATGGCGTAGGACACCAAGAGACTCTCCATATTAAAAGAGCATAACAGTAAAAAGATGAAGATTATTATGGGCCTTAGAAAGCATCACTATGAACAAAGCTAGTGAAGGTGATGGAATTCCAGCTGAGTTGTTTCAAATCCTGAAAGATGATGCTGTGAAAGTGCTGCACTCAATATGCCAGCAAATTTGGAAAACTCAGCAGTGGCCACAGGACTGGAAAAGGTCAGTTTTCATTCCAATTCC
>SJYT01055812.1:208373-245394 GCA_006410635.1 Cephalophus harveyi | reverse complement strand
CAGACTTTACTTTTCTGGGCTCCAAAATCACTGCAGATGGTGACTGCAACCATGAAATTAAAAGACGCTTACTCCTTGGAAGAAAAGTTATGAGCAACCTAGATAGTACATTCAAAAGCAGAGACATTACTTTGCCCACTAAGGTCCGTCTAGTCAAGGCTATGGTTTTTCCTGTGGTCATGTATGGATGTGAGAGTTGGACTGTGAAGAAGGCTGAGCGCCGAAGAATTGATGCTTTTGAACTGTGGTGTTGGAGAAGACTCTTGAGAGTGTCTTGGACTGCAAGGAGATCCAACCAGTCCATTCTGAAGGAGATCAACCCTGGGATTTCTTTGGAAGGAATGATGTTAAAGCTGAAACTCCAGTACTTTGGCCACCTCATGCGAAGTGTTGACTCATTGGAAAAGACTCTGATGCTGGGAGGGATAGGGGGCAGGAGGAGAAGGGGACGACTGAGGATGAGATGGCTGGATGGCATCACGGACTCGATGGACGTAAGTCTGAGTGGGCTCCGGGAGATGGTGATGAACAGGGAGGCCTGGCGTGCTGCGATTCATGGGGTCGCAAAGAGTCAGACACGACTGAGCTACTGAACTGAACTGAACTGATGTATTATAAATAGCCATATCTGAGGCTTGCTTTTTTATTCTTATTTTTTTTTAGTAAAGTTCTTAACTTTAATATTTCCAATTTATCCATTTTTTCATTTATGCTTAATACTTTTGGTAATCCATTAAAGATATCTTTGCATATTCCAATGTTACATCCCTATGTTATTTTCGCACTTAAGTCCACAATCAACTTAAAATTGGTGTAATGAATGGTGCAAAGTAGAAATCAATATTTATTTTTTCCAGTTAGATGTCTAATTGGCTTAGTATTATCTACTGAAGAGACTATATACATTTCCACTGTTTTTCAGTAGTTATTTTTGTTATGAATCAAACGACATAATAGGTGTTCCTCTATTTCTGAACCCTTTTCTTCCCCTTTAACCTTTTTGTCTCTCCTTGCATAATATCACACTGTCCTAATTACTGTGTGTGTTAGTCGCTCAGTCATGTCCAACTTTTTGCGACCCCAGGAACTGTAGCCAACCAGGCTCCTCTGTCCATGGGATTCTCCAGGCAAGAATACTGGAGTGGGTTGCCATTTCCTCCCCCAGGGGATCTTCCCCACCCAGGGATGGAATCGCATCTGTTGCATCTGAGCTACATTGGCAGGTTGGTTCTTTATCACTAGTTCCACCTGGGAAGCCCCCGTAATTGCTGTTACATTGTATAAGTCTTTATATTCATCAAGATAAGTTCCCAATTTGATTCTTCAAGATTGTCTTGATTATTCTTGGTCCTAAGTTGTTCCCTGTAAAATTCAGAAGCAATCTGTCAGTTAACACACATATGTGCACACAAACTCTGCAGAGTTTTGATTGAAATTGCACTAAGTTTATAAATCAGTTTGGGGAGAACTGATAGCTTTTCAGTTTTGAGTCTTTCAATCCATGAGTATGGTATATTGCTCAGTATTTAAGTCTTCTTTGATTTCTGTTCCTAATGTTTTGTGGGTTTGGGTATAGAGGTATAATACATATTTGAATAAGTATGTTTTATGCTAATATAAATGATATCATTAAAAAGTTTTATTTCTACTTGTTTCTTTCTAGTGTTCAAATATACAGTTGAATTCTGTATATTGACCTTTTATCCAGAGAATTTGTTAAATTCACTTTTTAATTTTATTTTTATGAGTTTTCAATGTACTAAATTATATTATCTGCATATCATGATGGTTTTATATATTCCTTTCAAGTCTTTATGTAATTTCTTTATTTTTTGGTCCTGATTTCATTGCCCAGAAACTCTAATAAAATGTTGATTAGAACTGATGCAGTCATCTCTGACTTATTACTGATCTCAGGAGAAAAGCTTTTAATATTTCCCCATTAAGTACAAAGTTTGATGTAGGTTGTTGCAGAAACATTTTTAATTTTAAATTAAAGAACTTCCTTTCTGTTTCTAGCTTTCTGCAAGTCCTCTGGGAAGCTGAAATTTACCAAATAATTATGCTGCATCTATTGAGATGATCATATAATTTTCCCCCTTTATTCTGTTAAGACAGAAAAGTGCATTGGTTGATTTTTCTAATGTTAAACAATCATGCATTCCTAGAATAAGCTCAACTTGGTCATGATAATTAATTCATTTTATATATAATATTGAATTCTGTTTGTAAATGTTTTGTTTATGATTTCTGCAACTAGGCTCATGAGTGTGAGAAGACTGTAACATTCTTTTCTTGTTCCGTTTTTATCAGATTCTTATGTCAAGGGCTATCTCTGGAATTTTGGCCCTTGAAGTCCTGGCTGCCATGGTTGTTTTCTGGTATCTTCAAATAACTGAGTTCTTTTAAAAATTGCTTTTCAGCTCTTATAATTGTGCTCAGGGGAGGGTTTGTCATAAGCTACTCAATGATAGCCACAAACAAAACTTTTGCCTTTTACAAATGTGATGAACCAACAGAACTTCAAACAAATCCCTAACCATTAGTTAACCTTTTGACCTCTTTAAGTTCCTGAAAAAATTCTTTGGTTACTCAAAGTGTAGTTTTGACTTTCAGTGGCACTTACTGCTCACATCTGTTAAAACAGAGTTGTAGGGGAATAAATGAAAATTAATTATAGACACAATATTCTGTCCCCATAAAGAGGAAAAATCCAATTTAGTTGAAAAATGTTAATGTGTTTTTGATATTCTTCAAGTATTAATCAATTATTATAGTAAAAAGGCACCACAGTGCCCTCAATGATAGAACTCAAAAATTTCATTGAACAGAAGAGGGTGGCCTAACTATTCATACCCTATAACAACTATCAGGAAGAGAAAGACTATCTGGACAGCAAGATGAACAAATTATATTTATTGACTTTAAACAGATGTTAAATAAATTTCTTGGATTTGGCTAAGGAAAATGGGACACATCCTATAGTAACGAAATATATGGAAAGGTCAATCTGAAATAGAAATATCTACAAAGAGGAGGGTGACGTGAGAATAGAGAAGTTGAGGTAATTTTTTTTAAATCCTACTATTTGCCAGGTGCTTTGTGTGGGGGCTCTGCTGGCATTCTCACTTAATCCCTGCAAACATGAGATATTTTTGTTTTAAGATTTTCTTTGATGTGGACCATTTTTAAAGTCTTTATTAAATTTGTTACAATATTTCTTCTGTTTTATGTTTTGGTTTTTTGGCCACCAGGCATGTGGGATCCTACAGGGATCAAACCCTCACACCCTGCATTGGAAGACAAAGTTTTAACCACTGGACCACCAGAGAAGTCCCCCATAATGAGGTATTTTTATTCTCACTTTATAAATAAAGGAAATTAAGCCTCAGAATAAAAACTTTTTCTAAAATCACAAAGACAGCAAGTGGGATTCAAATCAAGCTGTTTGACTCCAGAGTCCATACACTTCCTACTAAACCAGGCTGAGATTACACAGAAGACAAACTAGGTTTTCTTATCACTAAAGATTAGATTCTCTATTAGTAAGCCCTGTGAAAGGGAATTGTGGGAAGGAAGAGTTTAGTTATGTGTTCATGGTTTGTTGGGTAAGGATTTTATTTGGGGTGTGTATTTCCTTTGTCTCTGGAGTTCTTGCTATATTCTCAAATAAAAACATTTCCTGTTTACTACTGACTGGGCTAACATCCAATAACCAAGCAATATAAATAAATTCCAACATTTTTCTATCCAGAGTTACATTCCGTGTGTCTGTGACTGACCTGCTCAGTGGTCTAGGAAACAGTGCCAATTAAGCCCAGGTCATGGGTTAGATCTGTTTTTCCTAAATGTGATTTATAGAACACACTAGCTTTACAAGATAGGGATGGATATTATTCAGGAAAAATTAATTTTTTAATTAGGAATGGTTTATGGCCAAATATGTTTAATAAAATCTGGATTAAACCAAGTTAAACAAATTTATTTCAGACTTTTCTACACCTGAAACACTAATATATACTCTTTAGAGGTAGGTATAGTGTAAGTATTTTCAAATTTTGGCTCCAAAATGCTGTATTTGAGGAGCATCTTCTAGAATAGTTGTTACAAAACCATACTTAGGGGAGGGAGGGGTTACATGTTTCATAGGCCAATTAGTTTTGCGTCAACACACTACACCATTGGCCACAGGAGGAAGATATAAAAGAATTGTGTACTGATAATCTGCACAATCTAAAAGTTGAGAATTACATTTCATTCAGTGGATTTACTGAGGACTTAAGCCCAGGAGATAGCCTCTCAGATTGCTCTGAGGAAGAGATCAGGGAGGAGCCAGGATATATAGGAATTTTGAAAAAAAACCAACCAAACAAAAAAGCAGGTAGTGGGAACATTAAAAGAATACTGTCAATTAAAGAAAACTAGATCTCAAGTTAATGGATTTAGTGCTTTCCTGTGTATGGGAAGAGTCTGGGTTTATTGACCTTGTTCCTTTGATAAGCACCTTAACTATCTAAGACCAGTATCCTGCTTTTCTCCATCCTGAATCCCCTCAGGGTACATCTTTGGGGTTAGCTGCAGAGGCTGGTGGCTTGATGGCTACAACATCCTTTGTTTACTGACATGGTAGGCGACATTCTTCATCGACAGTGTAGACAAAGCAGCCCCATGTCTGGGCCACCTGGTGAAGAAGTATAGATCCCATCACAAAAGTGTTAGCCTGAGTGACCTCCTGAAGGCTTAGTGTAGAGGGGACTTCTGCATGGGAGTCTATTCTACATTCTAAGATTCTGTTTCTGTGAAAATCGTAATTCCTTCTAGAAAAAAAAAGTGGCAACTTATAACTATGTATATTAATTAGATAATGACTCTGCAGTCATAACAAAGAGATCCACAATACAAGGTTTAAATAAAACAGAAGTTTATTTCTTCTGTAAAAGTCCCAAGGGGAGTACTTCCGGTTGCTAAGTTGGCTGGATTCTGGGAGATGCCTCAGGGTCCCAGGTTCCTTCCGTCTCATTGCTCTGCTCCCGTGGGGCATTAGCCTCTTCTCCATGACTGCAGCTGACTCTCTGGTAGGTGTGCTTTCCATTTAATGAAAGAGAGTCCTAGGCAAGCAATTTTCCTTCAATTAGCTTAAGCTGAAGTCACTAGCATCAGATCATCCCCAAGTTTACTGATTGAGGGACAATAGAATCACATAGTCATGCTAGCTGCAAAGTTGGCTGGGAAATTCAGTCTCTAACTAGGCAGTTAGGTGACCAGTTAATAAGAAGGGAAGAAGAGATTTTTAGAAGAACAACTAAGACTCTGCCACACTGTAGTTGAGATAAACACTAGCTGGTAACACTACCTGGGCATGACTCCATTTACTAATGAACAGCCAGTTTAGGCTGACCAAATCTTTCCAAGAAAAATATTGAGTTCCTGTCAGTGTGATACTCAAGTACTCCAATTTACGAAGCAAGGAATTTCTCAGAACAGCTCTGATTATCTGTCCGGGCTGAGGATCAGTGCTGAAAGTCTGAGCTTTAAGGCTCAGTAAACAATTCATAGCCTATTTCCTTGCAGGCTTGTTTCTTATTGTCCTTTAGTTTCCTTAGCTAATTTTTTTTCTTTTTTTTTTTTGATGTCTCAAGACGGGAGGAAAATTGGCAGATCTTCTAGATTTTCAACAATTTCAGCAACCTACCACACTATGGGGACCAGCTCATGGGGTATGGTAAAAAATAAAAATAATAGTAATAAAGTCCCTCAGATAGGAAACCAATGTCTTGTAAATATTTTTTGGTTTATTATAATGTTTTGACATCTTTAGAAAACCTTTCTGGCTGGGGAGAGACTATGTCTACCTGGGCTAGCTAATTTGTGGAGCATGAAAAAGGACCCAGTCAGGAACATGCCCTTGTTATGCAAACTAACCGGTCCAGAGCTTTGTTTCCTCTGCTGGGCCCACAGGCCCCAGGAGGCAATATTCCTCTGCCTTAGTCATCCTGGAGCCAAGTTCCAGGCTTCTAGGGACCACCCCGAGAGCCCAAAGCCTGCAGAACTTACTCTAAGTAGCCAGTCCTAGACTGTTGACCCTGCTCTGCCTTGCTTTTGCCAAGGAAATGCCAATAAAGTCTCGAGGCTAAAGCTTCCCCTCCCTCTTGCCTTCTGCCTCCTGGCCACCCTGATGATTTTCCCATGTAGCCTTGTGTGGCGTGCTGTGCTCTCACAGACCTGTGAGTATAACAAACTTTATTTTTTCCTGAGCCTTTCCGCTGTCACCTTTTCTGGCCACATCTAACTGGCCATTTCATAAAAGAATACAAAACAGCAGGCGAGAGGGGTTTACACAGCCCATGCAGAGTCCCAAAACAGTCTGCTGGTCTGCCTGCCTTGCATTTCACTTCATCCCTCCCTAAGGACCGCTGTCACTTGTCCCAGGATTTTTGGTTCTGCTCCTTTCCTTAGAATTATTCCCATGCAAGAGCGACATTCCCCTTTGCAAAGCCAAGGTCATGACCAAGTCTGCAGAGTAGGTGGCGTCCATGTGGAACAATTCAGGGGATGAAATCCCCAAAATCACTTCTCTGACCACCTGCAGCAGGGATTTCACCATCTTGGAATTACTGGGGATTTGAAATTCTCTGAGGTCTTTAAGAGATCCTTCTTAAAGTGAAAATACCTCAGGAGAGGAAAATATCACAAGTTAATTATACTCAGACCTGGTCATTGGGACCACCTGGAGAGTTTTTTTTTCCCCACTTACTAAGTAAGAAGCTCTGGAGTAAGACCTAGACTTTTTTTAAAAATTTATTTATTTTAATTAGAGGCTAATTACTTTACAATATTGTATTGGTTTTGCCATACATCAACATGAATCCACCACGGGTATAGACATGCTCCCCATCCTGAACGCCCCCTCCCACCTCCCTCCCCATAACATCCCTCTGGGTCATCCCAGTACACCAGCCCCAAGCATCCTGTATCCTGCATCGAACCTGGCCTGGCAATTCGTTTCTTATATGATATTATACATGTTTCAATGCCATTCTCCCAAATCATCCACCCTCTCCCTCTCCCACAGAGTCCAAAAGACTCTTCTATACATCTGAGTCTCTTTTGCTGTCTCACATACAGGGTTATCGTTACCATCTTTCTAAATTCCATATATATGCATTAGTATACTGTATTGGTGTTTTTCTTTCTGGCTTACTTCATTCTGTATAATAGGCTCCAGTTTCATCCACCTCATTAGAACTGATTCAAATGTATTCTTTTTAATGGCTGAGTAATACTCCATTGTGTATATGTACCACAGCTTTCTTATCCATTCATCTGCTGATGGACATCTAGGTTGCTTCCATGTCCTGGCTATTATAAACAGTGCTGCGATGAACATTGGGGTACACGTGTCTCTTTCAACTCTGGTTTCCTCGGTGTGTATGCCCAGCAGTGGGATTGCTGGGTCATAAGGCAGTTCTATTTCCAGGTTTTTAAGGAACCTCCACACTGTTCTCCATAGTGGCTGTACTAGTTTGCATTCCCACCAACAGTGTAAGAGTGTTCCCTTTTCTCCACACCCTCTCCAGCATTTATTGCTTGTAGACCTAGATTTTATATTTTATTTTCAACTTTCCGGATAATTCTATGCCCAGGTTTTGGAACCCGGGACTTATGCCATCCTCAGTTAATAATTCTGAGGATTCATCAACACCTGAGAGATGTTTTCAGAAATGATAGTCTGGGAAAGGAAAGAGTGAGAATGGGAAGGCTCTGGAATTCCATGGAAAGGCTTGAGAAACTAGCATGGCTCCTTCTCAGTCTCATGTTTAGCTTTGACTCAAAATGACTATTTGCAAAACTAGACCCTTCTTTAGCAATTTTAGATCAGACACCCCATTCTATTTATGTAGCTCCAGCTTCTCAGTCCATGGGGTCGCTAAGAGTCGGACAAGACTGAGCGACTTCACTTTCACTTTTCACTTTCATGCATTGGAGAAGGAAATGGCAGCCCACTCCAGTGTTCTTGCCTGGAGAATCCCAGGGATGGCGGAGCCCAATGGGCTGCCGTCTACAGGGTTGCACAGAGTTGGACATGACTGAAGCGACTTAGCAGCAGCAGCAGCAGCTTCTCAGGTGGCTCAGTGGTAAGAAATCTGCCTGTAATGTAGGAGACACAGAAGACATGGGTTTCTTCCCATGTTGGGAAGATCCCCTGGAGAAGGAAATAGCAACCCACTCCAGTATCCTTGCATGGAAAATTCCATGGAGAAAGGAGCCTGGCAGACTACAGTCCATGGGTTCACAAAAGTGTCAGACACGACTTAGCAATTAAACCACAATTCTGTTTATAATTGCCAGGAAATATTAAGCAGCATTTTATTTTTATCTTTTTGTTTTCCCCTCATTTGTAAGATCAAATAGAGTAAGGGTGGTGGGGTTGGAATAATCTCCCAAATACCGGGAGGAATCCTTAAAAGGTTTAAATGACTCCATCCTCTCTTGCAGCCAGGTCTACAGAACTTCTAGGAAAGGCGTTGGTTCCCTTTCCTGAGACTGAAAGAGAAAGACGAGCCACAGGATCCTGCCATTTCCTCTGTCTGTGTGTATTAGACCTTCAGATCAGGGGCTTGTTCCTTACATCTGACTTCATCTTTTCTGCTTGATATTCAAGTCTATTTTCTCTGGTTTTCTACCTTCTGGAGAAATGGAGAACAGCTGTTGGGGGACCTCCTGATCCCTGAAGGCTGAAGAATTCCCCCATTAACATTCTTTTTTTCAGACTAACTCTGATTTCCATAACCTTTCTTAGGGTCTCATTTCTTATTCCTTTATTTTTATAGCTCTCTTTTGGATGTAGTTTCTTATAACAAGAAATGAATCAATGCCAAATATAACCAGAGAGTTCTTTCCCGTATTTTCTGAGACATTCTCCAATTAATATGGTCATCCCCATTTTTAAAACAACAGCTTTGCTGGCTATTGCTAATTTAGATTCAATTTGTGGTCCACATGTTCTTGGCTTATTGGGGAAAGCTGCTTGGTGTAAAGAAAATAGCTCCAGGCTAGAAATGCAGGGGCTTATGTTTTAGACCAATTTTGTCACCATTAAACTGTATATCTCCTTTTTTACTTTTTAAAATGCATTTTTTTGGCAACTGGAGAGGGCCCATTCGCAGGCACCAAGGACCTACCACACCCAAAAGTAAAAATAAAAACCAAAATAAAATACCTAAGTATTTGAAATCCATTCTTAACATACTTTTCTTTTTTAATTTGGTGCATTTGCTCTGTAATATAATTACTAATAAACTTGGGTTTGTGTCTAGCTTCTTAAAAAAATGCATTTTGACACTGTTTGTTACATCTACAAAGTGAATCAGATGAACTCGTTGACCTTTAAATTCACTCCCACTATAAATTCTTATTCCTACTTCTTAAAATTTTGATTCATTTCAGATTTTTCAGTGAAGTAGACACCCACAGCACTTTATTTGTACATTTCTTAGAGCTGCATCACTTTCTGCCTATAATATAATCTATTTTTTAAATATTTTTTTAAAATGTGGATCATGTTTTAAAGTCTTTATTTAATTTGTCACAATATTGTTTTATGTTTTGGCTTTTTGACCATGAGGCACGTGGGATCTTAGCTCTGGGACCAAGAATCAAACCTGTACCCCCTTCATGGGAAGACAGTGACTGCTCCTGACTGCCACGGAAGTCCCTGTAATATAATCTTTGTGTTGTACAATGCACACCACAGCTTTCCTGCTAGACCAAAAACTCCTTAAAGACAGAACAGAACCCAAGTAACTCCATAACTGGCTTTGGCACAGTACTTTATAATTTTGTAAACAACTTACTCAGTCACACACTTATAAATTACAAGGAGACCGTTCAGTTTTCATTGTTAGACCCCTCGTCCGTTTAAACAGGAGACACGAGGACATTGAAATAAAGACCTAGGGACAGGGAGGGGACGCCACTCTTCGTAGGTGGCAAACATAACCGGAGAACACCTATCGGATGACGTACAAGGACGTAGTTACTGTCCTGACTATTGATACCTATTTGTTCTAGCAAAAGGGGTCCTCCCTGAGACTCTAAAATTCCTGAAAGTCAGTTTCTCTTGTTTCTGAGGTGTCAAGACCAGTCTTTCTTTCGGATCCAATCCCTTAGTCTCTTTTCAAACTCAACTTTTTCTTCATAAACTTCATCTTCCTCTTGTCTAGGGGACTCGTCGGGTTTTGTTTCTCTAATGTGAGAAGGGTTTCCAACGTCCGTCTTCGTGCTATAATCCCCTGAAGGGACCACGAGGTGACCGATTCTGAACGTTTGGGTCACGTAGTCCGGGTCCAAGTTAGGGGCCAGTCCTTTGATCTAGTGCGTACGACGTTGATTATCAAGTGTGTCGTGTTGATTTTAGACCGTGTCGGTTTACTTTCTTTTTTCTATAAACCTGAGTCCCTTTAATCCCTCTTACCGGAGTTTTCGATCTGTGAATGACCAAGACCCTTGGGTACTAAAGGAGCGAACATTTATGAAACTTGAAGATAACTGAGTGACCGACCTCTGTCGGACATAATGTCGCCTGGTCTCTGGTCTTCCCGTACCTCACTCATAACAATACTACTGTTGAATGTTTAACCTCAGTCCCCAACCCCACTCTCTAACCTCCCGAAGGCCCGACTTTCGCGTTGTACCGTCGGGGGTCGCGAGACCCTTTGTGTGACTATTACTCGACAGACTACGAAGACGGAGGCAGGGTCTTCCAGTCGTCATCCGTGTCGATTGACGACGACTAGTAAGAAATGCGAGAAAAGAACCTTCTTTAACCCATCCGGATTATTTTTTGGTAATGGTGACTGCAGCCATGAAATTAAAAGACGCTTACTCCTTGGAAGGAAAGGTATGACCAACCTAGATAGCATATTCAAAAGCAGAGACATTAGTTTGCCAACAAAGGACAATCTAGTCAAGGCTATGGTTTTCCCAGTGGTCATGTATGGATGTGAGAGTTGGACTGTGAAGAAGGCTGAGCACTGAAGAATTGATACTTTTGAACTGTGGTGTTGGTGAAGACTCTTGAGAGTCCCTTGGACTGCAAGGAGATCCAATCAGTCCATTCTGAAGGAGATCAGCCCTGGGATTTCTTTGGAGGGAATGATGCTGAAGCTGAAACTCCAGTACTTTAGCCACCTGATGAGAAGAGTTGACTCATTGGAAAAGACCCTGATGGTGGGAGGGTTTGGGGGCAGGAGGAGAAGGGGATGACAGAGGATGAGATGGCTGGCTGGCATCACTGACTCGATGGATGTGTATCTGAGTGAACTCCGGGAGTTGGTGATGGACAGGGAGGCCTGGTGTGCTGCGATTCATGGGGTCGCAAAGAGTCGGACACGACTGAGTGACTGAACTGAACTGAATAAAAAACAGATTGCAATTTATTTTTAATCTTTCTTAGGTCTTTGACTCAGTGGAATAGAATTCAATGTGGGCGAGAGTACCAGAATTCAACAGAGACACCACAGATATTGACGTTCGCACAGAGGTTGCCGCCCAGTACCTTCTATAAGCCAGAGATTCAGGGGTGACCTGGCCAAACCAATAAAATTTTGTGTGAAAACCAGCGCTTTGTGACAACCTAGAGGGGTAGGATGGGGAGGGAGGTGGGAGGGAGGTTTAAGAGAGAGGGGACAAGTATATACCGATGATGATTTGTGTTGATGTATGGCAGAAACAATCACAGTATTGTAAAGTGATTATCCTCCAATTAAAAATAAAATTTAAAAAAATTTGTGTGTAGAGTGAAGATATGTTCTGAGCACCAGAGTCACACTCCACTCCCCATCCCTCTTGTTTTCAGCTCATATTGAAACAATTTGATGCTGCTTCTGATGAGCTTGAGGCCAAGGACTCTAAAAAACAGTACAAAAAGCACCTTCTTATCTGAAGATGATACAATTTTATTAACACAGGATAGAAATGGCCTTCCAAGAAAATTGTCCTTGTCATTTGGTAAATTCCTGAAAGAATGGTCACAAATGAACTGTTCTAAGATCAAGGGCATCATTTCTAGTAATCAACTCCTAGCTTCCTCCAGATGTATTCCAGAGTCAATGAAGCGTCTTGTTCTAAGTATGGTCTCTGGGGTTACTCTACTGGAGTTTGAAACCTGATTCTACCTCGTAGTCATTGGATGACATTTATTTAACAGCTCTTGGCCTCATTTTGTTCATCTGTAAATTGGGAATATAATAATAATGTTTCATATTTCATAAGGTTGTTGTCAAGATTGAAGGTATTTATGCATAAAATGTTTAAAACAGTGCTCAAGAAATATTGCTCAGTTGCTCCAGTTGTGTCTGACTCTGCAACCCCATGGACCATAGCCTACCAGGCTCCTCTGTCCATGAGCTTTTCCTGGAAAGAATACTGGAGTGGGTTGTCATTTCCTTCTCCAGGGGATCTACCCAACCCAGAGATCGTAAGTGAGTCTCCTGCATCTTCTATACTGCAGATGGATTCTTAACTTCTGAGCCACCAGGGAAGCCCCAAGAAATATTAACTATCTATATATGGACCACATCCTATCTACCAGATGATATCATCTGTTAACACACAGTTGCTTACCTCTCAAGAAACAATGACTCAAAGCAAAGGATTCTGTAGGTTTTATTACTGTGTAGCTTTTATTGGCAGTTTTGGTTGCTGCTATTGTGAGGTTCAGATGTTTAACAGTCTACTTGGTTATGTCTGCTGCTGCTGCTAAGTTGCTTCAGTCGTGTCCGACTCTATGCGACCCCATAGATGGCAGCCCGCCGGGCTCCCCCATCCCTGGGATTCTCCAGGCAAGAATACTGGAGTGGGTTGCCATTTCCTTCTCCAATGCATGAAAGTGAAAAGTGAAAGTGAAGTCGCTCAGTTGTGTCCGACTCCTAGCGACCCCATGGACTGCAGCCTACCAGGCTCCTCCGTCCATGGGATTTTCCAGGCAAGAGTACTGGGGTGGGGTGCCATTGCCTTCCCCTGGTTATGTCTACTTTAAAATAAATTCTCAAATTAGAATTATTGCAGCAGTGCTCAATGGTGTAAAACTTAGGAATCTCTCTCACCTACATGTCCGTGAGGTAATGAACATTCAAAATAACATCCTGAGGACACTCTTGGCCCAGCCCTCCCTTGGTTCAACTCAAAGCGACAGTGGGAGTGGTTTCTAGTTAGGCATGGTCCTTGTCTGGTTCCTAAATTTTTGTAATCAGTATATCAGTGCTACCTCCAAAGTGACTGATTTTTAAAACGTATGGTTTTATATTAGACGTGTAATGTTGGAGAGCTGCATTCCAGATATTCATCAGAGGATATGATTTCTAGCATATTGCTGCAAGTTATAAAGATACCAAAAGCCTTGCTGAGAAAAATAATATTCATGGAAGATTGTGTGTCTTTCCATTCTCTGAGGTCAGTGGTTTCCCAGATATTTATATTTCACAGGCTAGTTAAAAAAAAAATTTTTTTAATGCTGTTTACTGACATAGGTTGCTAACTTATTTTTACCAAGTAAGGATATAACAAAAGGACAGTCTTTTTTTTTTTCTTTTAAGGACAGTATTTTAAACTGAAATCTTATGGAAAGTTAGTGTTATGGAAAATTCACTAGTGACTGTACTGTTTTTTTAATTTTCATCATGAACCCATGGAACTTTCATCACTGCCTGCCAGACTGGCACTTGAGAACAGCTAGATAATTTATAACTTATCCCTGGATGAAACCAGATCACTAGTGACTTTACACCTGGGATGTATCATGGCAGGTACCTGAAAAGTACTTCTACTGAATTGCACTTTGATATAATCCTCTTGGCTAAGTGAAGAGTATGATCAAAAGGGGTCCTTTGAAGTGAGTCACTTCATTTAGTCCAAAGATGTTGCAAAGACATAACTGTTTACATTATCCAGAATTTTCTCTTGGAAGACCTACTAAAGAAATCTCACTCTGGCCTTAATGACCAAAGGACTTGGACTTATGTAAGCAACAGCTTAACTCTTTATCTTTTATGTTATATGACGCCCTTTAGCCCCCTTCACACATTCTCCTAGAAGTTTTAAACTCAATTGTATAACACACCTCTGGAAGCACATAGCTTTCAGGAAATCAAATTTGCACATTTGCCTTGCTCCGGGTTCCATCCTCTTCTACCATCATTTTCCCTTTGCCTCACTTTTTTTCAATCCCTCTGGCCTTGCTGCACTACTTATTTCTTTGAAAGCCATCTTAAATCCTTTCCAGAGCTAGTTGAGATGTACTTAAGTACATAAATTAGTGAACAGAGGCCCACCTGTGTCCTAGATAGGGCTTCATGAGGACTTCTAGCTGCCAGGGGACCATATTTTGAACTTGTCTGCACAGATTTCTCAGGGGCAATTGGACAAAAAATCTGCACATATAGCCCATTAAGATGCTGACAGCTGATACTAACCTGATTCCTGTCCTGCTCCATATTTTAACAGGAGCTATCAAGGCCTTAGGGGCTTCTCTGGTGGCACAGTGGTAAAGAATCAGCCTGCCAATGCAAGAGATGCGGGTTCAATCCCTGGGCTGGGAAGATCCCCTGGAGGAGGAAATCTCCAAAATCCCCTAGAGAGGCAACCCACTCCAGTATTCTTGCCTGGGAAATCTCATGGACAGAGGAGTCTGGTGGACAGAGGAGTCTGGTGGGCTACAATCCACGGGGTTGCAAAGAGTCAGACACAAATTAGCACCTGAGTATGCATGCAAGCATCAAGGCCTCACCTTATGTAAATGAGGTAGGAGTTTCTAGTGCTGTAGAAAAGCCAATAGAAAGATGCTTGGGGGAAAATGGCCCTTAAATTAGTCTTTGTCCAATCACAGATCTCAGTCTATTACAGGGTTATAAAGTTAGAGTTATGACTAACTTTTTTATTGGGATGAACTTTTTGGTCAATGCAGTATTTTTTTTTTTAATATTTAAGTTATATGGAAAATTAGCTTTATGGAACATAAAGAGAACCAACCAACAGAGTGTATGTGTATGTATCTGCATACACATTTGGAGAGAGAAAGAAAGCAAGGAGCAGGGGAAGAGGGAGTCAGAGAGAGAGAGAGAGAGAAGGGGAGAGATTAGTTTAAGGAATTGGCTCACAAGATTATAGAGGCTTGGTAAGTCCAAAAGTTGCAGAACAGGCTAGCAAGCTGGAGACTCAGAGAAGAACTGATGTTGCAGTTTCAGTCCAAAGGCAGAATTTTCTCTTCCTCAGGGAAAGTCATTCTTCACTTAAGACTTTCAACTGATTAGATGAGGCTCACCCACAGTGCAGGGAGCAATCTGCTCTACTACAAGCAGATTTAAATGTTAAATGTCCACTGATTTAAATGTTAATGTCCTCCATAAAACATCTTCACAGAAATACCTAAAGTACTGTTTAATCAAATATCTGGACATGTGGCCCGGCCAAGTTAACAAGTAAAATCAACTATCACATGCACCTTAGTTTAGATTCACACAGATGAAGGAAAATAGTGGGTTTTGCCTAAACTACACAAGTTACTGTGGCCATAAAGTGCAGATTCTAAAAGACTGAGCCAGTGGTGTGATGGAGCCAGCTCCTATTGGCTCTTGATTGCTGACTGTGCCAGCACTGTGCCAGCAATCAAGTGACGTCAAGTCAATGACATCACTCTGGTAGCATGGAATCATCCATGGGCAAGAGACTCTATAAACTGGGAGGAGAGCAGGGAAGTGGGAATCGGGGTGCCAAATAGCTGACCTACCATCATGCCATTGGATGTATCAGCTTTTTAATATGTGTTAATAAGTCTGCTATTTGGCATAACAGGCATGCTAACAAGTCCAAAAATGGGGTATTTATAATTCTAACAATAAAAATAAAGTCCAAATAGTTTCAAAACATCCATTGGTTTCTCTTAGTCACACTTTCAAACTGGCAGAACAAACAGTAACTAATACTGTCAGCTGGTAGTGGCTCATTATGCTAACCGTTGTGATACCTTATGTGAATTGATCCATATGGAGAGAGCACATTTACTATTATTCAGTTTGCTTAAAAAACAATTGTTGCATTACTATAGGAACACAACTGGCAAAATCCAACCTATGGGGAAGTGTATAATGACCATACAATCAGTTTTTTCATCAGATCTACTGAGAGAGAAACTTAAAGATTAGAGCAGCACTTCCAAACTTTATATCAGAATCACCTAGAAGGCAGCTTGCAGTGTCCCACCTTCAAAGTTTCTGACTCAGTAGGTCTTGGCTACTAATGCCAGAGAAACTGCATTTCTAAGAAGATCCTAGCTGGTACTAATGATGCTTGTCTGGGACCCACATTTTGAGAACCACTGGATTAGGGACTTAGGAGACCAATTTACAGATTACAATATATGGACCTTGCATGCATGCATGCTAGGTCACTTCAGTTATCCAACTCTTTGCAACCCTATGGACAGGCTCCTCTGTCCATGGAATTCTCCAGGCAAGAATACTGGAGTGGATGCCACGCCCTCCTCCAGGGGATCCTCTAGACCCAGGGATCAAACCCATGTCTCTTATGTCTCCTGTATTGGCAGGTGGGTTCTTTACCGCTAACACCAGTATGGACCCTAAACAAGCTGTAGAAAAATTTAGATAATTGGAAAAATATGACTAGTGACTATTTGCTAACAATCAATTGTTCTCTTCTTTAGGTATGAAGATTATATTCTGATTGTGCTTTTATTAAAAAGGACTTACATCTTAGAGATATATACTAAAGCATTAGAGTTGAACTGATATGATGTGTGGGATTTACTGCAGAACAATCTACAGAGTGGTAGTGAGTAGCAAGAACACTTCAGAAAAAAACAAGATTGGCCAGAGTGAGTAACTGTTGATTATGGGTGATGGGTAATTGTTATTGCATGTTATTCTCTCTGCTTCTGTGTATTCCATTGTAAAAAGTTTTAAAAAGAAAGAAGTGCACACAAATCCTTTTCAAATTTCCTTTCAGTTCTCCAGATACGTCATCTTTATTTTTTAATTACTTTTCATTATAAAAAGGGCTTCCCAGGTGGCTCTAGTGGTAAAGATCCAGCTTACCAAAGCAGGAGACATAAAGAGACAAGGGTTTGATCCCTGGATCGGGAAGATCCCCTGGAGGAGGGCATGGCAACCCACTCCAGAATTCTTGCCTGCAGGATCCCATGGGCAGAGGAGCCTGGTGGGCTACAGTCCATAGGGTCACAAAGAGTAGGACACACACACATTATGGAAACCAAGGCAGAGATGTCATTCATAAAAAGGGCAAAACTTAGAAAAGCAAACAACCCAATCAAAAAGTGGGAAAGGGACCTGGAGACATTTCTCCAAAGAAGACATACGGATGGCTAACAAGCACTTGAAAAGATGCTAAACATCACTCACTACTAAAGAAATGCAAATCAAACCTGCAATGAGATACCGCCTCACATCAGTCAGAATGGCCATCATCAAAAAATCTACAAGCAATAAATGCTGGAGACGGTGTGGAGAAAAGGGAACACTCTTGCATTGCTGGTGGGAATGCAAACTGATACAGCCACTATGGAAGATGGTATCAGTTCAGTTCAGTTCAGTCGCTCAGTCGTGTCCGACTCTTTGCGACCCCATGAATTGCAGCACACCAGGCCTCCCTGTTCATCACCATTTCCCAGAGTTCACTCAGACTCACGTCCATTGAGTCCATGATGCCATCCAGCCATCTCATCCTCGGTCGTCCCCTTCTCCTCCTGCCCCCAATCCCTCCCAGCATCAGAGTCTTTTCCAATGAGTCAACTCTTCGCATGAGGTGGCCAAAGTACTGGAGTTTCAGCCTGAGCATCATTCCTTCCAAAGAAATCCCAGGGTTGATCTCCTTCAGAATGGACTGGTTGGATCTCCTTGCAGTCCAAGGGACTCTCAAGAGTCTTCTCCAACACCACAGTTCAAAAGCATCAATTGAGAGGTATCCTGGGTGTGTAATTTGTTAGTGACTTCAAAAACTCATATCTTGGAGTTTAGCTTTTTTTTTTTTTAATGCAGAGATATTCTGTGTATTACTCTTATTTGCCCTTTGACTCAGAAGTGTGAGATGTTTTCTAGAAGCATAATTTCTAGTGTAGAATTTGACATACAAAGCGTTGTGTGCTTTTATCCAATTAGTTTAGCTGTATTCAGTTCTCTGGTACTTCTCTTTGCTTGAGAAAGTCTGTCGTGAAATACATTGTGTACTTTGGAGGAAAAGAACCAGTCCATATTGTTACTTTAAGTAATTCTACATAAAGTAAAAATGGCCTTTAAAAATTTTGATGCATAATAAAGATAATTATAGCTATATTTATTGACTTAAGTCCTGTGCACTGTGCTAAGCCCTTTGCATACGTTATTTCATTTAGTTTCAAAGCAGCCCTAAGAGCAGAGTACTGTTATCTCCATTTGAAGATACCCATTGCCCAGAAAGTTTTAAGTAGATCTGCTCAAGGTCTGCAGCTAAGTAAAAGGCTCAGATTGAAACCTGAATCATTCTCGCTATTTGTGTTTTATGCACTTTTCTCCTTATGTAACATTAAATAGGTACTTGAGTTTGATGGGCTCATTAGTTTTGCTTAATCTTTCCTTTCATCCAATATTTGGTTCTCATTGTAGTGTTTAGATTATGAAGTTGAGATATAGAGCTAATTAATTTACTGTTAGACTTTTTTTTAATGTGTCCATTGTGTGGTCATACTTTTCAAATTTGGTTTTAAAATTTTATAAGTGGTCATGCAATTTAATTGAATATTAAGTTTGTGCCTACTAGAAATCTTTCCTTCAAAAAGTTCTTTAGTATTGTGTAGTCATAGTGCTACTTGAGTTATAATTTTTGCAATAGAAAGAATTCAGATATTTTGTGCCGTATTTTGTACCATAGGAGTAAATGACAATTCCACCTTTGAAGATTAGAAATCAGTATTTCTGCCTTCAGAAACAAACTATTTTAACGTCATAAGTTTGCCAATTCTGTTGCTCATTTAATGCATTGGTAGTTTTAAAATAGCTAATGCTAGAGTGAAAGCATAAGAGAAAAATGACTCAGTGTATTAGCAATAGGCTATCATTTTCATGTAATCAAATATTGCATATTTAATCTTTTTAAAATTACCTTAACTCTTAACTTTTATTCTTAATACTGATCAGTCTTTCTCTTTCCTAATTTAAGGGGAGAAACAACCCTCAAGTGTAGAAGAGAAATCTGACACATTAGAAAATAAGAATTTTAATTGGTGATTTGAAGCAGCTAGGTTGATAACCTTGGGCTTAACAAGACTGATATTTTTAAACGAGGCCCTGCATACTTTTGGGGCTTCCCTTGTGGCTCATCTGGTAAAGAATCTGCCTGCAGAGCGGGAGACCTGGGTTCGATCCCTCGGTTGGGAATATCCCCTGGAGAAGGGAAAGGTTACCCACTCCAGTATCCTGGCCTGGAGAATTCCATGGACTGTGTAGTCCATGGGGTTGCAAAGAGTTGGACTTGACTGAGTGACTTTCACTTTAACTGTATACTTTGGGGCTTACCCTGGTGGCTCAGACAGTGAAGAAACTGCCTGTAATGTAGAAGACCTGGGTTTGATCCCTGGTTCAGGAGGATCCCCTGGAGAAGGAAATGGCAACCCACTCCAGTATTCTTGCCTAGAGAATCCCATGGACAGAGGGCCCTGACAGGTTGCAATCTCTGGGGTCTCAAAGAGTCAGACATGACTAAGCGACAAACACTTTTTTCTCTGTATACTTGAACATTGTTATCTGGGAGGTAATAATGCTAAACTTCAGTTCTTAGGATTAATAACACTTTTGTGGGGGAGAGACAAGTAATTAACCATACTTGCTCATTTCCTAAGTGGTTTAGAAGGTTGCTATCTGCCTCACCGTACATACGAAGCCAGTTGAAATATGGATATATCACAGTCATACTCCAAACAGCAAACAAGCTCAGAGGAAAGTCATTTATTCAGAAGGCATAGACTTGTGCTAGACAGCAGTGATGCATTACAAATATATAATTATTTTCACTAATATTTGAGCAGGTGGAATGGATTAGAACATGGTCAACATTATGCTGCTGATAACATGTATTTTTCTATATTAATATGTACTGTGCAACATGTATTAAAATTATCAATAATTCATTTTAGCCGAGATACTAATATTTGTATTACAGTGTTGAAGAGACAGTATCCAACTGAGCCACTTTTAATTTAAAAGTCTGAAACTAGAATTAAGTTTACTTTCAAAAACCACTTAAATTACTTTATAATCACTGGAAGCTCAATAAAACATAGAATTATCAGTGACTGGTCACTTAATAGGAAGAAGTATAGAAAGTTAAGGATAAGGATAATCTGGAATAAGTTAAATTTCATTTATAGCTCAGATGAGTTACCTCCTTTTGTTTTCACCATTGACAATCTTAAATGAAGGAAAATGTCTTTTTCCCAGAGCATCTTCACGTTAATAAACTAAGTCTGAAGATTGGATGGAACCAACTCCAAGGAATTAATCTTCAGCAGTAGGCTTTCAGATTTTTTAGATTAAATTTTGAGAGACAGGAAGCCTTCTTGATTCCCCTGTAATCTTAGATGCCTTGGAATGGGGCCACTCCTTTTTACCTACGTGTCATTTTAATCTGTATACTGTGGATAAAAATTTGGTTTGTCTGAACTCTGGCATTTTGTGTGGCAATCTATCAAACCTTCAGCTTTTTGCTATAGAGTAATTATCCAAATAGAATCTGGGCAGTGCTGAACTAAAGAAAACTGTGACACTACCTCTTAAGTATATTGTTTGCAAGTGCTGTTTGCTATTTAGAGGATTCACATAAAAATATGTGAAAATACTTTATAAGGAATAATACTAAGTGCCTCTATATTAGGATTCTTCAGTAGAATGTATTTTCAGTTTTTGCCACAAGGGGGAGGAGTTATTTTTATAGTAATACTTGCAAACATTTTGTTCCATTAAAAAATAGAATTCACATAGCTTCTCTCTCTCACATTACCTATGAACATGTCACTATCCTAACAGGAAGAGGGTGTGAGTATGTGTGTGTCTTTAAGATTCTGAAAATCCTATGTGAAAAGAATTATCTAAGTGAATTAATGACATAAAACTAACACAGTTTTGAAGAACGTGTATGTTCACAGTGGACCCAGGAGCTGGACAGAAGAGTTCATCATAATTAAAATTGTTTTTTAGGGTTACATATCTCATAGAATTCCTTTATCAACTCTTTCATAGGAATCTATTGATTAGTTTTTTGGTTTTTAAGGAAAAAGTTTTCAAGCAATCTCTGACTTACAAAAAGGTTTTAAATATTGTACAAATAAAATTTTTCCACTTTGAGAGTAAGTTGCTGCATCATGATGCCCCATTACCCTGTAATACTTTTGTATTTCCAACAAGAAGAAATTCTCCTATATAGTCATAATACAGTTAGCAAAATCAGGAAATTAACATTGATATATTACTCCCATCTAATCCTAAAACCTCTTTCAAGTTTCACTGATTGTCCCAATAATGAATAAGGATCCACTTTAAAATCATGTGGTGTTTTAGGTTGTAATATCTCTACTTTCTTCCACTCTGGAATGGTTTCTTACTTAGTCTTTCCTTGACTTTTGCTACTCTTGACACTTCTGCAGATTATAAGCCAGTTATATAAAATGTTCCTAAATTTGAATTTATTTCCTTATGAATAGATTCCAGTTGTGCTTTTTTGGCAGGGATATTACAAAAGCAAGTCTGTGTTCTCATTGCAGCCTACGAGGTAGTGCACAATTTCAGTGCACTATTTCTGATAATACTCATTTTAATCACTTGCTTATGTTGCTACCTATCAGCATTCTCTACTATAAAGTTACTTTTTCCCTTTGTAATAATTTTGTGAGAAGGTAGTTCGAAACTATGTATATATCCTGCTCCTAATCAAAATTTCAGTGTGAATTCATGGTTTTCTGGTCAAAAGATGATAACATGTTGCTTATTTTGAATCTCAAATTGTCCCACATTTGGTTAATGGGATCCCCTTCAAGTTGGCTCCTATCTCCTTTAGACATGTCATTTTTTAAGTGCTTTCTTACATTGGGCACACAGCTTTCTCCAAACTCATCTTGTATTTGCCTGCCCCATAGTTTGAATCATCTGTTTCTTCATCTTTTTAGTGGAAATTGGTATTTAGAAACTACAATTTGTACATGAGATATGCTTATAATTGAGATGTCTGTGCCACCACTCCTCAGTGGATGGTGCTGTGGGGCTTTGAGTGTGTATATACACGTATGTTTTAAATTTACATACACATACACTCTCCTATGGGATACCCTTTTTACCTCATTTAAGCTCCAGTACCCATGTTGTGTTTCCTCCCCCATGCAAGAGGGGGGCTTCCTCACTTCACTCAGTCTCTGAGGCTTTGGCCATAGAACAAGGTAGGGGGAATGAAAACAGTCATTACAGAAAACATGTAAAGATTTAAAAATTCTAAATAAAAATTGCTCATAATTGCTTTATTCAGAAACAACAAATTTTTGGTGTATTTTCTTTTTTTGTAGTGATCAAATTAGTAACACTGAATTGAGAAGGGTAAAGTGTTTATGCCAAAAACATGAGGCTTGTATTTATTTCGAAGGAATTGAACTGAAATCATGTCATATGTCTTTCTATAATGCATGTCCTTGCTATTGTGAGTAGTTGTTAATTAATGATAAAGTACATCAGTGAAACCAATTCTGAGAATGGAAATCTGACCATTAAGGACTAAATACCAATAGGATATTTTTACTAATAAAATTCAAAAGAAAATAATTATAAAATTATTGTGTAGGCTGATAAATAAAAATACATTTAAGTAAGAATTTATATGAGAAAGTCTATCTAGACTGGATTTAATACATGTTAAATTTCATTTGAAATAGGAGTCTGTATCTGGGCAAATTGTTCGGCCCTCAGTTTCCTTCTTAGTGCTCTGTGATCACTGCTATAGAAAGCTTAAATTCTGTAATTCCAAATGTAGGCATACTGTTAAGAGCCTGTAGTGATATCAGAAATAGATTAGCTTAAGAAGTCATGTCTGAACCCAAATGAGGATATCTGAGAACTAGATCCTCCTACAAGACTATGGCTTGCAGTGACCATGTACCACTTTGATTAAGAGCTAAGGCTTTTAAATCAGCTCAATGGCAGATGTGCATCATGCATGACCTTGCCACTTACTAATTATGTGACCTTGTGCAAGTGTTATAAAGTGTGGAGAAAAGACACTTGTGACATGTGTTTAATAAAAGATAACTTTAATAGTTTTGATTACGTACTGTCCCCACCAGCTAACAAATGTAATAACAGCTTGCTGTGGGCTTCTACAGCACCTAGTTTCATGCTACCATTATAACACATTACTGGCTTCTTATTAGCTGCATGCTTTTTCTCAGTAGGCTAGACTTTTGAGGGCAGGATCTTTTTACTTACTATCTCTAACTTCTAATACTGTACTAAACAAAAGGACAGCATTTCAATAAATATTTGTTAGGTGAAAAATAAGTGAATGAGATGATCCCACATAGGACTAGAAATAGCTTTAAAAAGCTGACAGAAGAGATGATGAAAAACAATCACAAGTGTCTTTTCTCTGCACTTTGTAATACTTGCACAAGGTCACATGTTTAGTGACAAAGTCACGATGAACATCTTGTTGGGCTGATTTAAAAGCCTTAGCTCTTAATCAAAGTGGTATATGATCACTGCAAGCTAGTAGTATTGTAAGAGGATCTAGCTCTCAGATATCCTTATTTTGAGTTAAGATATGACATCTTAATTATTTTTTAAGTTAATTTATTTCTGACATCACTATAGGCTCTTAACAGAATGCCTTTTATTAAACAACTATTACGTGTCAGGCAGACTTCCCTGGTGGCTCAGATGATAAAGAATCTGCCTGTAATTCAGGAGACCTGGGTTCGATCCCTGGGTTGGGAAGATCCCCTGCAGAAGGAAATGGCTACTCATTCCAGTACTTAGAATTCCATGGACAGAGGATCTGGTGGTCTGCAGTCCATGGGGTCACAAAGAGTCAGACACGACTGAGCGACTCACTATTACATGTCAGACACCTTACTAATAATACATTTGTTATTGCACTTAATACAATGGGGGCTAAGTACTGTTGTTACCCCATTTTAAAAATGAAGTAAATGAGGCACAGTGAAGATAGCTAACTTGACTGAGGTTACATTTCTAAAAAGTAACAGTCAGAATTCAAACTATAACCATGGGTTGCCAGAGCCAGTGCTTTAACCACTTTGTTCTATTATCTCTACCTCCAAAAAGATTTCACAAAAGGTTAGATTTCAGCTAGGCTTTTAAAAGACAGAATATTTCAGAAAATGGAACAGGTAGAAGGAAATGGCAACCCACTCCAGTGTTCTTGCCTGGAGAATCCCAGGGACGGGGGGGAGCCTGGTAGGTTGCTGTCTATGGGGTACCATAGAGAGTCAGACGCGACTGAAGTGACTTAGCAGCAGCAGAAGGCATTCCGTGTAGAGGTGACTTACACTTGCAGAAGTGTGGTGCATGAGTCCCTGGTGTATTCACTGTGAGCAGATCTTAGGGTATGTGGTCTATCAAAAAAGCAAGTAAAGCTGGAATATTTGGATCAAGGTTAGTTTCTTAAGAATCTTAAGTGCAGTGCAAATTGTTTAGGCTTTACATAAAATAATAACCGACCATTAATGATTAAGTAGGTGAATTACATAAACACTCTGAAAAGATGGCTGATAGGAATATGTGACATGATTGAGGGGGCAAAAGAGAGCCGAAGCTAGGCTACTGCATTAATCTGGATGGTGAAGGCCTGAACTAGGGGAGTAGCACAGGAATGCAGAGGAAGTGGTGGATTCAGGAAACACTTGGAAGATTAAACCAATGGGACATATATTATTGATTATTGAATATGGAGGGCAAGGAAGAAGGAATCAAAATGATTCCAGGATTCTTAAAAAACTTGTTGAAGACTAACATTACTGACTTACATTATATACATTAGCAAAAGTATGCTTTTTTAATCGTTTTTTCAAAAATACTAGAAATTATGCCAATGAAAGTGAAAGAGGAGAGCGAAAAAGTTGGCTTAAAGCTCAACATTCAGAAAACGAAGATCATGGCATCTGGTCCCATCACTTCATAGGAAATAGATGGGGAAACAGTGGAAACAGTGTCAGACTTTATTTTTGGGGGCTCCAAAATCACTGCAGATGGTGATTGCAGCCATGAAATTAGAAGATGATTACTCCTTGGAAGAAAAGTTATGACCAACCTAGATAGTATATTCAAAAGCAGAGACATTACTTTGCTCTTCTCGAGGGGATTTTCCCAGCCTAGGGATAGAACCCACATATCCTGTGTTTCCTGTATTGCAGGCAGATTCTATATCTACCAAGCCATTGAGAAATCCTAGTTATTGATCTAACCATCTTCAATATAGAAAATGTGACCCTGAAATTTTACAAATTAGCATTGTTTATCCACATAAAAATTATTACCTATACTAAAAACTGTGGTAAACTATTTTTGTCATCTGAAAAATTATGACGCTGCCCCTTTCTGGCCACATTCCAATGTATCTTGTTTCTCCTACATCTCACTTGTTGCCATAGTCTGTTCTTGAGGTGCATTACCATGCAAGGAGATCCAACCAGTCCATTCTGAAGGAGATCAGCCCTGGGATTTCTTTGGAAGGAATGATGCTAAAGCTGAAACTCCAGTACTTTGGCCTGGCCACATTCCAATGTATCTTGTTTCTCCTACATCTCACTTGTTGCCATAGTCTGTTCTTGAGGTGCATTACCATGCAAGGAGATCCAACCAGTCCATTCTGAAGGAGATCAGCCCTGGGATTTCTTTGGAAGGAATGATGCTAAAGCTGAAACTCCAGTACTTTGGCCACCTCATGCGAAGAGTTGACTCACTGGAAAAGACTCTGATGCTGGGAGGGATTGGGGGCAGGAGGAGAAGGGGACGACAGAGGATGAAATGGCTGGATGGCATCACTGACTCAATGGATGTGAGTCTGAGTGAACTCCGGGAGTTGGTGATGAACAGGGAGGCCTGGCGTGCTGCGATTCATGGGGTCGCAAGGAGTCGGACACGACTGAGCTACTGAACTGAACTGAACCATGATAGAACAAGTGGTCAGACCATAGAATGTGTTCAGTGGAACCAGTAAAAATTTACAAAGGACATAAAGATCCAGGATTGTCAAGAATTTGCTTTGGGGTCAAAAGGGGCCCAGATTCAGAGTAATCAGTAGACCTAGCTGGTCTCTCTGAAAGACAGGTACAACAATGGAAATGAAGCAATATATCTTTATTCCTCCAATAACCTTTATTTTGTTATTGTGTGTATCTTACACACAACCCCATACCCTAAAAAGTAACTTCTGTATTCCATAAATGACTGTTCATTTTGTTTCATATTTTTCCCAGAGATTTATGCAGTGGAGAATGTATCCATTTTTGGAGATATTTGTTTTTAAACCTTAGAAGCTGGGGATAGAATGGAGTTATATATTATATACTCTTCATGGCTTGAATTGCTGGATGGCATCACAGACTTGATGGACGCGGGTCTGAGTGAACTCCCGGAGTTGGTGATGGACAGGGAGGCCTGGCGTGCTGCGATTCATGGGGTCACAAAGAGCCAGACATGACTGAGCAACTGAACTGAACTGAGTGAGAAAACAGGTGTCCCGAGTTCTGGGAGCCATTCTAGCACATGAATGGAACCTGCAGTGGGGGTGGTGGGAGCCTCTGATTTATAGCCGGTAGGTCAGAAGTGCAGGTAACAACCTGGCCTTGAGATTGGTATCTGACGTGGAGGCCGCCTTCTGGGGCTGAGGCCTTGGCCTGTGGAATCGGAGTCTGTTTCGGGGTAGAGCGCCTCAGAGTTGAGTTGAATTCGTCCACTTGGAGTCTGAGAATGGTGTCTTGGTGTGAGGAAGCCTGCACACGTGTCCTGGAATTGGGTCTGGGGACCCAAAGGCCATCCCCACCCCCATCCCACCCGCATCTTTTCTGCTTACTGTATTGGAAGTGATAGAACTCAAACAATTCAAGGGAAGAAAAAAGAAGCTTTTAAGGCTAAAAAAAAAAAGGAGAAGGAAATGGCAACCCACTCCACTATTTTTGCCTGGGAAATCCTGCCTGGAAAATCCCATGGATGGAGGAGCCTGGTAGGCTGCAGTCCATGGGGTCGCTAAGAGACTGAGCGACTTCACTTTTCCTTTTCACTTTCATGCATTGGAGAAGGAAATGGCAACCCACTCCAGTATTCTTGTCTGGAGAATCCCAGAGACAGAGGAGCCTAGTGGGCTGCCGTCTATAGGGTTGCACAGAGTCGGACACGACTGAAGCGACTTAGCAGCAGCAGCAGCAAGGCTAAAAAAAGAGAGAGAGAGACTATGAATTGCTTTGGGTTCTGTTTTTAAAGAAAATTCCTAGGCTTTGGCATGGTCACCTTGAAAATGGAAGCATGCCCATCTATTCCTGTTGAGAGTCTCAAGTTTCCTGAGCAATGTGTTCCTTTCCTGCTTCCTAATCTTAAAATTCACACTTCCGAAACAACTAACTGCTGAGCTTATCTTGTCTGTCCAGCCACCAAATTATGTAAGGGCTGTTATTGTTTTAAGGAAAGAGAGAGGGATATTAAAATGCCACATCTAACAGAGGGAAAAGATGCAGAAACGATGTGAAGTTCTAGCACATTTCTGTGCTTACAAAAACCCAGTGCCAGGCTGCCCGACTTGTTCCAAAACCCCCTCCTGACTCTACTCACAGCTGCGTTTGGAGAATGAAAGAAACATTGCCTTGCCATTAGTGGTCTTTCTCCTCCCTTCCTCTGCTAAGCCCTGGAGGCTTCTCATGCAATCAAAAAATACGAAAATGAGGTAGAAGTTGATAATAAAGAAGTAATAAAAAATAAAGAAGTTGGTAATAAAGAAAGATAAAAACCAAAGAAGGTGCAGGGAGAGGTATGGGCCCTCTGAAGATGGACCTGTCATCATTCTATGGAGCAAAGTCAATGTCCAAGAGAAGCCTTGTATCAGACTGTCAATGAACACTTAGCAAGCATCCAGCCGGTGGAGGCGGCGCAGCCCGTGCCGGACTTGAGGGCGAGAAAGGTGGGAATGAGAAGGACCAACACTGGCCTTCAGCGTCCCACAGTGCACGGGGCAGGGCCAGAATGGAGACCTGGCCAGAGGCACCAACCCAGTTCACAGAGACTCTGAGTGTGTCACCCTGTACACGCGTGCGTGTATATATATGTGTGTTCAGTTGTGTCCGATTCTGCAACTACATAGACTGTAGCCCTCCAGGCTCCTCTGTGCATGGGATTCTCCAGGCAAGAATACCGGAATGGGTTGCCATTTCCTCCTCCAGGAGATCTTCCTGGCTCAGGGGTCAAACCCAGGTCTCTTGTGTCTCCTGTATTGGCAAGTGGAGTCTTTACCCTGAGCCACCTGTATGTCACCTGTGTGTGTGTGTAAGTTGCTCAGTCATGTCTGACTCTGTGACCCCATGGACTGTAGCCCACCAGGTTCCTCTGTCCATGGGATTCTCCAGGCGAGAATACTGGAATGGTTTGCCATGCCTTTCCCCAGGGGATTTTCCCGACCCAGAGATTGAACCCAGGTCTCCCACATTGCAGGCGGGTTCTTTACCATCTGACCCACCAGGGAAGACTTATGTCACCTTATGTGCCATAAAGTGCTTTGCAGACGTGATTAAGCTGAAGATCTTGAGTCTGGGGCATCATTTCGGAATATTCAGGTGGATTCAGTGTAATCACAAGGGCAAGAGGGAGACAGGGGAGTCAGAGAAGGAGATGTGAGGATGGTTGTGTTTCTGGCTTTGAAGATGAAGAAGGAGCCAGGGAATGAGGAGCTGGAAAGAGCAGGGCTCTGAGAGCCTCTAAAAGGAACCTGATCCTGCTGACACCTTGACGTAGCCCACAGGACCCATTTCAGACTTCTCCAGAGCTGTCAGGTGGCTAATACGTGTTGCCTCACAGAATAAGTTGGTGGCAATTTGCTACAGTGGCAACAAGAAACTGATCAGAGGGACAGGGAATTAGAAAACCCTAAGCAGGCCGGGTGCCCCACTCAGGCCCCCTGATCAGGGCCTGGACACAGGAGTCTGTTCCCACGTAAGCGAGGGGGACATGGCCTGGGTTTTCATCTGTAGGGTGAGCAGCCCTGCCCAAGGGGTTTCTTCACCCCCAAATCATGTAGTTGGCTCCTTCGCCTTCATTGTTCACCAAAATATTTTAGAGACTTAAAAGGCCTTATGCTAATCAGTTCAGTTCAGTTCAGTCGCTCAATTGTATCTGACTGTTGGCGACCCCAAGAATTGCAGCACGCCAGGCCTCCCTGTCCATCACCAACTCCTGGAGTTTATCCAAACTCATGTCCGTTGAGTCGATGATGCCATCCAACTATCTCATCCTCTGTCATCCCCTTCTCCTCCTGCCTTCAATCTTTCCCAGCATCAGGGTCTTTTCAAATGAGTCAGCTCTTCTCATCAGGTGGCTAAAGTATTGGAGTTTCAGTTTTAGCATCAGTCCTTCCAATGAACACTCAGGACTGATCTCCTTTAGGGTGGACTGGTTGGATTTCCTTGCAGTCCAAGGGACCCTCAAGAGTCTTTTCCAACACCACAGTTCAAAAGCATCAATTCTTCAGTGCTCAGCTTTCTTTATAGTCCAACTCTCACATCCATACATGACTACTGGAAAAATCATAGCCTTGACTAGTTGGACCTTTGTTGACAAAGTAATGTCTCTGCTTTTCAATATGCTGTCTAGGTTGGTCATAACTTTCCTTTCAAGGAGCAAGTGTCTTTTAATTTCATGGCTGCAGTTACAATCTGCAGTGATTTTGGAGCCCAAAAAAATAAAGCCTGACACTGTTTCCACTGTTTCCCCATCTATTTCCTATGAAGAGATGGGACTGGATATCATGATCTTGGTTTTCTGAATGTTGAGTTTTAGCCAACTTTTTCACTCTCCTCTTTCACTTTCATCAAGAGGCTCTTTAGTTCCTCTTCACTTTCTGCCATAAGGGTGGTGTCATCTGCATATCTGAAGTTATTAACATTTCTCCCCAAAATCTTGATTCCAGCTTGTGCTTCCTCCAGCCCAGTGTTTCTCATGATGTACTCTGTATATAAGTTAAATAAGCAGGGTGACAATATACAGCCTTGACATACTCCTTTTCCTATTTGGAACCAGTCTGTTGTTCCATGTCCAGTTCTAACTATTGCTTCCTGACCTGCATACAGGTTTCTCAATTTATTGATGTTTCTCCCGGCAATCTTGATTCCAGCGTGTGCTTCTTCCAGTCCAGCATTTCTCATGATGTACTCTGCATATAAGTTAAATAAGCAGGGTGACAATATATAGCCTTGACGTACTCCTTTTCCTATTTGGAACCAGTCTGTTGTTCCATGTCCAGTTCTAACTGTTGCTTCCTGACCTGCATACAGGTTTCTCAAAAGGCAGGTCAGGTGGTCTGGTATTCCCATCTCTTTCAGAATTTTCCAGTTTATTGTGATCCACACAGTCAAAGGCTTTGGCATAGTCAATAAAGCAGAAATAGATGTTTTTCTGGAACTCTGTTGCTTTTTCCGTGATCCAGCGGATGTTGGCAATTTGATCTCTGGTTCCTCTGCCTTTTCTAAAACCAGCTTGAACATCAGGGAAGTTCAATACTCCATCATAAAAAGGAACATATTTGAGTCAGTTCTAATGAGGTAGATGAACTATTATACAGAGTTAAGTAAGTCAGAAAGCGAAATATAAATACCACATACTGACACGTATATATGGAATCTAAATAGATGGCACTGATGGCTTTATTTTCAGGGCAGCAACGGAGAAACAGACATAGAGAACAGACCTATGGACATGGGGGAGGAGAGGCAGGAGAAGGGGAGATGTATGGAGAGAATAAGATTCACAGAGAAATTTACATTACCATATGTAAAATAGATAGCCCATGGGAATTTGCTGTATGACTCAGGGAATTCAAACTGGGGCTCTGTGACGGGCTGAAGGGTGGGATGGGGAGGGTGATAGGAGGGAGGTTCAGGAGGGAGGGGACATGGGTGTACCTATGGCTGATACTTGCTGATGTATGACAGAGAACCACAAAACCCTGTAAAGCAATTATCCTTCAATTTAAAAATTAAAAAGAAAAAAAGGGCAAAACTTTCCTTAATTATTTTTTAATCAGAAAAAGCAATAAATCCAATCACATCCTGTTACAACTCAGAGTCAAGAATGATAAATGCTTACAGCCCTTCCGTCTGTCAGGAGGCACATGCGGGCATCATCTGCCCGGTGTAGACGCTGCCCTCTCTATTCCTCACTTCTCCCCTTTTCACAGCAAACCTGCCCTACTTACTCCGTGATGACACCCAGGAGCCGCACTGAGCCAGGAGGCTGCTTCCCAACAATCTGCAAAGACTGGGAGTGAGAGGGACCCAAAGATTGACGCTCCTTCCTGCTGTGACATCACAGCTGGGATCTGATCAGGTACAATACCCACAAATTTTATTGCAAATAGAAAAAAAAAAAAAAGGAACAGAAAGACATGGTAAAAAGAAATTTGATTTAAATAGAGCAGGGGTTTTCTTTGTATGAGCGTGTTTGCTTCTTCCCCAGAGGTAACCACTGACCACAGCATTTTAGAACCAGAAGAAACCCTTAGCATTTCTATAGTCTATACTCTTCATTTCATAAAGGAAGAAATTGATACCCAGACAAAGCAAATGATTTGGCTAGCGTGAAAAAACTAGCTATTGGCAGAACCTTTCCTGCATTTTCAAAGTTTTTTGGTTAAATGAAAGGAAAAACAGGAAGGAGAAAATGAAGGGTAAACTCCTGGAGTACCTGTATTCCAGCACTTGTCCATGGATTGAATTTTTGAAATGAAGTTCTAGGTACCCATTAATGTTTTGTTCTATAACTGGAAATAGAGTTGAGAGTACAGTCTATCAATGAACTCAGCTGAAAGCATCTGCAGGACTCCCCTGGTGCTCCAGTGGCTAAGACTCCACACTCCCAATGCAGGGGGCCTGGGTTCAATCCCTGGCTGGAGAACTAGATCCCAAATGCTATAACTAAAGATCCCCTGTGCTGCAACTAAGACCTGGTGCAGCTAAATAAATAAATATATTTTTTAAAAAAGAAAGAAAACACTTGGTAATTTAAGAGTTAAAGAGGGAACCAGATACTCCTGGATTGCTGTTGCTCCTGGGATACAGTGCTGAAAATAACAGCACCTGTAATACTTCTTAGCCAATGAAAACAATTACTAACACTTTGGAGCACTCTGCACATTTTGGAGCCTCTAAATGTGTATTGCCGCCTGCCACACTGTTCCCACAACTCAGCAAGGAAAATTCTACTGTCCTCACTGGGTAGATGTGAAACAGAGGTTCAGAAAACTTAAGGTGGTACCCAGGTTTAGTACTGAGAAGAGGTCTAAGCTGTCATTCCCCACTCTTGATAACAGTACTTTTCCTAAGACCACTGGGCTGTACCTACAGGTTGTATCTGACAAAGGAGCCCCAAGCCGTGAGTGTAGGTCGTGGGGGGATTAGAGATAAAAGTGTAGCCCAGGCTGAGCTTTCCAAGCCATGGAGCTGACTCTGTCTGAAGGAGGCAAACTTAAAAAAAATAATAATAATAATATATATATATTACTAGGCTGAGCCAGGTCTTTCTTGTGGCATTCAGGCATGGTTTTTAAATCCACTGAAAGATACTTCATGAGTGGCACAAGAACCTCTCCAATCAATTTCCATGCCTTGGGTATCCTTATGTGAGCCAACGTTTCTGTAATGCCCTTGTGTCTGAATCACTAGTTGCCTCATAGACACAGAACTGCCACTGTAAATTTGTCCAAAGAGGCTGATATATAAATATTTCATGATGGGAAGTGATGCCTGGGCTTGAGTGGGCACAGAAATGCACTGCTGTGGGCACAAGTAACTTTAGGGGGTGATGACGGTGTTCTCAAACTGGATTGATGTGATAGGTGCACAACTGGATACGTTTGCCAAAAATGATCAAGCCGTTCATTTGCAGTGAGTGAATTACACCTATGTAAAGTTATGCAGAAGGAAATAGCTACCCTCTCCAGTATTCTTGCCTGGAGAATCCCATGGACAGAGGAGTCTGGCAGGCTACAGTTCATGAGGTCAAAAAGAGACAGGACTGAGTGGCTAACACACACAAAGTTACATAAAGTATACCTTAATTGGCTGACTTTCTTTAACATGATCGGCAATTCCTTAAGTTGGAGTCACTCTGAACAGTCACTCTGCAAAGATAGAACATGTCCAGGAATAAACAAAGTCATGATGCAATCAGATGATTATATGAGATCTAGAGACTTCCAGATCAGAGCCGCCTCCTGGGGCTGGGGAGACCCGTGGAGTCACACAAAGCCCCGCTGCTCAGAAGGGCCCCACCCTCCGTTTTATGCTGTGACTGCCATCCCTCTTGAACTTCTTAATTATTTCCTCTTTTAACTTGTGTTCTGTAAGCGAAGGCCACAAGATATCGGAGCAGAGCGGGGACGTGCAGTATGTGTGCCCAGAGTCCCCTGCCGCCCGCTTCCCACACAGCAAAAAGACTCCTGATGCCCCATAAGCACAGAGTTCTGGTGACCCACGACGCATGGGGGTTCTGCAAGGCTCAGAAGGACCAGGAGGTAAGCGCGTTCCTTCTACAACTAAGTAGGTGGGAGGAGGGGAATGACAGCCCCCGAGATACCACCCTTTTTATTTGAAATGGAGCTCGCTTCCAACACAGAAAGATGGCAAAGGAGTTCTAAGACGTAGGAACAACCAAGAAAACCTATGCCGTCCACTCAGACTCGCGTAACTTCCGTGTATCGGCTAACTACTTCCGCTGAAGATGACGACATGGAAGAAAGGGAAAGACAGGACCCTCCCTGGGCCCCTTTCCTTTGCATCCTTTCTTACTCATCAGTAAAATGAAGATAGAAGGTGTTAATCGGAGGTACTCATATCAAGAAGTGAACTGAAAACAGCTGAGCTTGGTTTGTGCCCTGTACCCACCGTTCTAAGAATGAAAGACATATGCATGTGACCCCTATGTTCTAAGTGCATATCGTGATTCCACAGAAGCTAAACGCTGTCATATTTGTATTTTAAAATTGCATAATGTAAAGACGAATGACAAAATTCACATTAATAATTTAAAATTCTGATTTCACTTAGAATGACATTAAATAGCAAATTTAAAAGCAAATTTTAAATCTCTAGGACTTCCCTGGTGGTCCAGCGGTTCAGACCCCTCCACCCTTCCTTTACAAGGGGCACAGGTTCAATCCCTAGTCAGAGAACTAAGATCCCATAAGCTATGTGGTGCAATAACAACAACAAGCATGATATAACAACAACAAAAAAAACCACCATGACAACCTGAGAACACTTGGAGGAAGGAAATGTGCCAAGTTATATGCCTTTCATAGCTCCTGCCATTTGAACAAGGGGTCCTACATTTTCATTTTACACTGGGCCTCACTGTGAAGCCAGCCCTATTAAAGACAATTGTTCAACCTCCCATTTCACATCTAACAAAACTGAGGCTGGAAGACACTGTGCCCAAGATCAGTTAGAAACAGATCAGGTTCTACAGCTCAGGTCCAACTCTGGGCCAGTGGTCTTCCTGTCATTCTTGAGGCGGGGAAAAAAAAAAAAAAAATCCCAAAACAACCAAATTAGCTTAAAACTAGGGATTCCTACCTGCGGTACTCAGTCACTTCAGTTGTGTCTGACTCTGTGACCTCTGCGACCCCATGGACTCCTCTGTGCCACCGGGGGCTCCCACCAGGCTCCTCTGTCCATGGGATTCTCCAGGCAAGGATACTGGAGTGGGTTGCCATTTCCTTCTCCAGGGGCTCTTTCTGACCCAGGGATTGAACTCCACCAAGTTAGACACATTTGCTTCAGATGGTTCTCAAAGGGTTTGCAGATGGCATTGTGGCATTTTGTTTAGAGCAAGTAAGCATATTTCTGAGCCTCGAATTTCCCCTCACTAGAGAACTTAAATAGTATATAAATACAGCATTGAGAGTGATCGTGGGAAACCATTAAGACTAAATATCCAGTTGTAAAGCCAGTTGGTTTCCAGTTAGGTTCGGAAGACAAAAATACGTACGCTGTATTTAAATGTGGACAGGGGAGGGCCTCAGCCCTGTTTCCTTGAGTATTATATGGTCGCTGCCCATAGTGGACACTGGGGTCAGATGACCACCTTGGACAACAAGGGACAGAAGATTTACTCCTCTGATGTGAGCGATCGTCTTGGTAGTCAGAGACAGAGATGTAATTACAATCTGCCCTCTACTTTTTGAATTCACAAGCAGTAATTATCAGAAGCATACTCTTTACCACCTTCAGTGAAATCTGCAGATTTCTTGTGTATTTAGAATCATAATATATGATTTACAAAAATAACCAGAACAAAAACCTAGATAAATCTAGTCTGAGTTTTAAAGATTCTTCTTGGTTAAATGTGTTGCAGGTTAAATCTCCCTGTAGCCCTACATGCTTCGAGTCCCATCCCATATGCTGTGTTCACTCCCCACACTCCAGTTGCCCTTCCTCTTTTCCCTGTAGCCCATGTGATGTCACAGACTATCGGCTCCGACAAAGTGGCCAGAAAGGCTAAATTACAGTCAGGGACTGGGAGAGGGCAGTGGCAAGCCTGAAAACTTTTATTGAGCACTTACTCTTTGCTGAGCACTGCACCAAGAGCTCTATGTTCATTATCTCGAGGAATCCTCACAACAGTTCTGTAAGGTGCGTGTGTGTTCAGTTGTGTCCGACTCTTTGCAACCCCAGGGACTGTAACCCGCCAGGCTCCTCTGTCCATGGGATTTTTCAGACAAGAATACTGGAGTGGGTTGACATTTCCTACTCCAGGGGATCTTCCTGACCCAGAAATTGCATCTGAGCCTCCTGTGTCTCCTGCATTGGCAGGCAGATTCCTTACCACTGTGCCCCCTGGGAAGCTCCACAGCAGTTCCATAAGGTAGGAAAGATGAGAAATCAAAGTCACAGACATAAGGAACACAAAGAGGCCCCCTAGGTCACACCAAATCTGGAATTCAACCAGATATCGGTTATCTAACAGTCAGGTTAACACACCATTGACTGGGGGATTTTTGCAGAAACCAATGCCTGCGGCGTTAATGTCTCCAGTCAATAATGTGCTATGATATTCAGATGTCTGTGCATTTATTTTTCCTTTTACCTCCACCTTATATCTTTTTACTCATTTCCCCTGCTCATCATTATAGCATCCTAACAGTGAGACCTGGGGCATTCCTCTTTCAGTATCCTATCATTTTGCCTTTTCATACTGTTCATGGGGTTCTCAAGGCAAGAATACTGAAGTGGTTTGCCATTCCCTTCTCCAGTGGACCACATTCTGTCAGACCTCTCCACCATGATCCGGCCGTCTTGGGTGGCCCCACACAGCATGGCTTAGTTTCACTGAGTTAGACAAGGCTATGGTCCGTGTGATCAGATTGGCTAGCTTTCTGTGCTTATGGTTTTAGTGTGTCTGCCCTCTGATGCCCTCTCTCAACACCTACTGTTTTACTTGGGTATTCTTGCCTTGAGAACCCCATGAACAGTATGAAAAGGCAAAATGATAGGATACTGAAAGAGGAACTCCTCAGGTCGGTAGGTGCCCAGTAAGCTACTGGAGATCAGTGGAGAAATAACACCAGAAAGAATGAAGGGATGGAGCCAAAGCAAAAACAATACCCAGTTGTGGATGTGACTGGTGATAGAAGCAAGGTCCGATGCTGTAAAGAGCAATATTGCATAGGAACCTGGAATGTCAGGTCCATGAATCAAGGCAAATTG